>CM076655.1:4728980-4876306 GCA_038496675.1 Rachycentron canadum
AGGCCAAGCAGGAGTGGAGAACAGGCTCCTTTAAGTGTTTGGAGGGGACAAAGGAGCAAGGCTGGGTTTAATGTGTGTGAGTATGCGCATGCACACATTCACCTGACATTGCCTAAAATTGGCACCTCATGGTCATCAATTAAAATGTAGAACAGCAAGTTTTAGACTTTAGAGAAGAAAAAAAAAATGAAATTGCCTAAATCACATATTGTGTGTAAAGTCCAACAAAGAACTTTCATTGTGTAGGTCACACAAAGGTGAAGACAAATTTACATGTGGGTCAAACATTAGTTAAACATAAGGTCATGACAATTTCCTATATTGATTTATTGTTTATACTTTATTTTGTATGTATTGTTCCATCTAGCACATTTTCCTTGCTATTTGTTACAGTTGTTGCTCTTTCAGGAAATGTAAGACAGTTAGCCCTTGAATCTAAAGTATAATACTTTTCTTATGTTGCAGTGACAAAGACAAAGATTATTGTGTAAATAGGTGCACTCATTAAGTCCATGCACCATTTCAAGTGTGATGTTTTTGATGATGGGACCTAACAAATTCAGGTGTTTATACAAGCCACATATTTGGAAGTCATAGTAGATAACATAAGGTAACATAAGATAGTTTTCTTTATATCCCTAAAAAAGATAAAACCAAGACTGCATGGTAATCACATGTTTGTTTGACCACATTTATAGAGTAAATGAACCTTATCAAGATATTAAAATCTGTCAATTTTACAGACCCTATGCATGTACAGACCCACCTGTCTGCAAAGACTCACTGGCCCACAGCACAGTATCGTGAAAATTTCATGAGACTAACCTCTGTTTGCCTAATTAGTGATTACCTCTGAATGGATGCATTGCAAGTGCCTCTTTAATACAGCACTAAAGTCTCTGACCTCTCCAAGACCCCGTAGTTGTTTCTCTGCTTCGTTAGCATGAACAGCAGGCTTTTTCCTTCAAACAGTGGTAGGCTAATATTGCCAAGTAACTGTCAGCAAATATTGGCAGCTTGATTGGTCTGATAGCCTCTTGCTTGCCTGTTTTTTTTTTTTGTTTTTTTTTTTCTGTGGCACTCTCAACCCTTTTCAAATGTGTACGGGAAAAAAAAGGCGTTTACCAAATGAGGAGGTGAGGGGATAGAAATTTAAAATTGGAACATGCAGGGAAGGGAAGAGCCTTGTTTGCACAAATAACATAGTGCAGGAGGAAAAAAAAAAACAAAAAACAAAAAAAACAGCATCTTGGATTTGCACATTGTTATCATGGCCGTGTCATTGCTGTGACTGTGACACATATACAGCAATGGAAATCTTAACTTCTAAGCAGAGACAGCCCCAAATTCAACTTGCCAGACATATTTTTTTCCAAGCAGACAGGTACAATTTTCATTCCCGGTGATGGCTACGTTTGGTTGGAGGGGTCCCGTTATCGAAAATTAATGAACATCCTTCAGCCAATCAGAATAGCATATTCCTTTAGGTCATGTTATAATGTAAAATATGTTCTACAATAAATGCATATGAACACTGCAATAGTTGTAATGAAAATGAAGATAATAGTTCAGCCTGGAATGAAGATGATCTTTAGATTTCTGCCGAACCAGATCCTATCATCATTATGAAACCTGCAAGACAGTGAGACACAGGGAATGCAGAAGAAATACATTTAGAGAGACAGAGAAATAAAGAAAGGAAAAATTACAAAAGGTGCAGGGGGATCTACAGGATTGACATTATTGTTAAATACATAAAATCACAGCCAGAAAAATGCCCAAAGACCTACTGGAGTAGCAGTACTTGACTCACCACTCTTATACCCCTCCATCCCTCCTGAATTCACTTTCATAGCGGGTGTACTAGTGCATAAAGTCTTCCATGGCTGAGACCTGACAGCCTCAGATGCCAAAAATCCATCTTCCAATGCAATTTAGCACAGAGGGAGCTGGGAAGATGGGGAAATTATACATGACTCAAGTCAGAGTTTTAAGGTAGCGGTGGAGACCCACAGACACATTTGAAATGATGACAGGTTGCAAGAATCTGACAAGTCAAAAGTTAGTGACTCCAAAAATAAAATTTCAGTCACTTTCCTGAGACCCCCGTGACAAGGAGAAGTATTAAGGTGTTGCCACGCTCCTTCTCTTTGTTTCCATAGGCTCAAGATGAATAACCTTCTGACCAGTTTTCCTGCTGGGTCTTCTTCTACAAGGAAAAAAAAAATAAGCAATGGCAGTTGTTGAAAATTGAGAATCAAAATCAATTCTTACCATCAGTGAAGTAGGAGTGAGTTTGAAAGAGAAACTGCATGAGCATTATACAGGCATGCAACTTTCCAAATGACATTCTTTTCACTATTCACAAGGTTTTGATTTGATTTGATTTCTCCATTTTAATTGTAAAATTGAGTCATGGTCCATTGTACGTTTATTCTTCAGGGAGCTGAAGGTTCTTTTACACCAAATATCTACAGTTACTGCTGCAGTGAAAAAGCTTGGTTTTTAGGCATCTGTTCTAAAGGTCAGTCTGGTAAATACTTTTGGAAACAGACTAACCTTTGAAGCCACATGAGCTGTTTTGGGATGTTTTGAGACATTCAAACAATTCATTATTCAGTCAAAACTGAACAGAAAGACAACCTATACATCCTCCTGAATTTAGCAGATCACAGACTTTCCTGTGATAGCAGTCGTTCCGCTGGCAGATCTGCTTTGCAGATAAATGCCCATAAATCACCTTTGGAGTTACTGCATAAAAGCTTCTTCAGAACTTCAGATCCTGACTTATAACCATCATGTTCAGGTACTTTCTTCAGCATTAAAAATAATCCAGGTTACTGCTCCTTGCACATCCATGGTTACAAACCAAACAGGAACTGCTAGCAGCTAATGCAGCATGACATTCATAGTGCAGTTTGCCAAAATGTGAAACACAGAAGCTAATGAGACAGAACTACGGTAAAGCTTAGAGTGAATGTGGTGACTCAATAGCAAAGTTGTACTTCTGTACTTCTGTTTACATTACCCACAGGAAAAAGAAAGCTGGTTGTAAAGCTTTTTGTTGTTGTTTTGGACTTTTTTTTTTCATTTTCAAGTTTAAAACCACTGACATGCCAAGTTATGACAATTTTAATTAACCAATCTTATTCTCAAAATAAGTTTGTGTAAATAGCTAAACTGTGTGTCTGTGCCATAAACCAGTAAAAAGTGTTTACAACGCATGCTAAAATATTTCCAAACATATATCTTGTGTACAGGTGCACCGTGTGGTTGATAAGAGTGAAAACTGTATGTAGGTCAGTGTGTAGGTTTGTTTTTTGAGATCTTTACAAAAAAGGAGCTGTTTTCAAATTAAGTTATTGGACAAGCCATAGACACAATAGAGAATATTCTCCTGATATTTTCTTAAAAGTAAGCATTAAACTTTGATAATGCTTCAACTGTAAGCATTTCTTTTTTTTACTTTTTAACTAATTCACACATCCCACACCTTTCTTCTTTAGCAGAAAGTGAAATGTTTATCATCAAGAACTCTGTGAGATGTCTGCACATAAATCATTATTGTTTGATGTGAGGAAAATATATGAAATATTTATTCCATGTAAAAACTTTATTGGGATCTCTTAATTAATTTAACATGTTGATTCTAAAATTACCAGTAGTTGAATATATTTTGAAAAGCAAACATAGTTTTATCATCTCTAAAGGTACCAAAAAAATGTTCACTCTAGACCACAACTTTGCTGGTGTTAGTCAGGCCAATTAGTACAGATCAGACCCATCACATTACTTCACAAAATGGTGATGATGGCCAGACACAATTGAACTGGATATATCAGTGATACAGCATGGTGGTAAACAGATTGCGTGAAATCACTGAAAACAAAGTGATTGCTCTCAATGGAAATTAATGAATTTCAGTGGCTGTTAATTTTAGCATAAAATAGAAGCTTTCCTTAATGGGGCCCAACAAAGCAATCTGTGTGAAAGCCAAGCGCAATGTGGGCAAACTGCTTGTGTCCCTCAGAGGAACACATGACCCAACTGTCAGATGCCAAAATGCCAAAAGCTTGATTGATAGTCTTGTGTTAAACTGCATGTTTGAACTCATTAGCACATTAAGGCTTTGCTTCATGGAGGAAACCCAGTAATTCTGTATTAATGTTGTACTCCTGATTCTTTCAACGTGTCACTCAAGACAGCACCCTTGTGAGAATATAGAATTGTAATGGTAACACATTTTAGCCTTTAAAAAGGTTGTTATCCATTGACACTTCTATAGCAAATGTATCATTTATTTTCCATGAGAAAACTTGTTATATTCTCTGTTACTACACAGCAGCTTGACCACATACCGTTTATATTAGTTGTATAAACACGTAGGTTTGCATACATGCATAAACAAAATCACACATGCACGCATATACACACAAAACACATTAGTCAAAAGTCAGCACGGTGTCTGTCTTTACAACAGCTGTAATTCTAGTCTCAATCATAGCACAGTGCTGAGAGCTCAACATCAGTCAAGTCCACCCACTTCAATTCTCACATCTGTCACATCAAACAATCATGCTGAACTTTAAGGTTCAACATATCTTTCAAGCTTTTCTGCAAAAAAAGGAGTATGGAACTGCAAGGGACATATAAACATGTGTTCTTGCCGAGCTTGTATTTGGTGACAAAAGGTTAGCTCCGGGACAGAAGTGCAAAAGTATACTGATGCATCCCCACTGCAGTGTGTAGATGGTAATACCTTGATACAGCACAGGTTACAAAAAGGGTTTGCTTTGCAAAGATGAGTGCTTGCATTTTCCTTTTTATCTTGCAACTGTCACCCTAATGCATCTTTCATAAAAGTGATTGACGTATGCTGTTATCATCCTCTGTGGCATTTGAAAGAAGGCTAGTGGCAGTCTCAATGCACTCTTCATTTTTAACTAATAGGGACAGCACGTGGCTGGAAGCTGTCGCCTTGTTGGTCCCTGTTTGACACTGATGCATTTCTATCCTTACTGAAAATTCTTGGTCAGTAGCCAGCCTCAGTATACCCAGTATACTGTGCATATGGTAGCATTTGTCCTTAGAATCTCTTTGAGATAAAGTGCTCTGTGGCGTGTTGTGTCACATCTACAGCACAGCTTTCTGTTTTGTAATGACAAAAAAGGCAGTATTTTTTTTGCAATATAAACTATTCTCATGTTGATGATTGTCCTGAGGAGGATGCTCAGACAATTTAGTCCAGTGAGTGACAGGAAAATGCCCTTTAGCATAATGAGACTTTGACAATTAAATTCCACTCTGACACACTTTTCCTCATAGGTTATAAATAATTAATTTGGGAAGTAAGCAGTCAAGAGAATGTCACGTCTCATTTTGTTCTGCTGAACGACAATGACGAGCCTGAAACACGCGGCTTATAGGATACTATTGGAAGGCTCTTTTCGATATCCTGTTTCACAGTGACACAGATGTGTTAGTGAATCTCAGTAAGAGAAGTGATGTTCAAAGCAGGGATTTTATTTTGTTAATTCTCTTAGCTCACATTACGCATTAAATGTCTCAAGTGCACCCTCACTTTTTGAGCTTCTAAATCAATGACAATGAATGACTACGCCACAGAGAATCCTCAAAGAAGCGAGTAGTAGTGTAGAGGAGATTGAATAATGCAAGAGATTCACGTCCAACTGATTAAGTGCAGTCAAATAAGCCTTCGTTATGAGTTTAGTATTAAAAACACACAACCAAAAAACTTTTAATTTAGCCTTTTAAAATTTTGTTCCCAAAAAACAACAATAAACCTCAAATAAATGAACAAGATATAATCAACTGAAATGACGAGGATATCATCTTATGAGGCTTGAGGATTGAAGTTGCTGATATACAATTAAAAGCATATCAGATGCAAATTAATTGAATATGATTGTTTCCCTCAGAGCAGTTCCAAAAATCATTCTTTGAGACAATCATTTTCCCAAAGTCTTTGAGAGTAGACTGACTGTATTGAGCCTTCAATATAGATGAACATCCGTCTAACCCTCCATTCAAACTCACTGTATGATGCAAGTCAATGCAAGTCGATATTTTACGGGATTTCACTGAAATTACCATGCATGTCTTACAGGGTCAACATACTCCAAAAACCCTGAGCTTTCCCTGCCTGCATGAACGGGAGATTCTCCCCTTCCACCTTGTGCAATTTGGTGATGGAAATGTATTCCTCTTTCAGGCTGACATGGACTATCATACAGGTCATATCAGTCTTTTGATCCAGCAGCCATTAATAATCATGGGTATGAAAAAAAAAAGTAGACTTGCATATAGTCAGTCCCATTAATAAATGATAACTCTGATCCAATTAAAAGGCCTTGCAAAGGATGGTTTCTCAGGGTGTCCTCACAGAACATTTTTTGAAGGCACGCAGGCCTGTAAATAATCAAGCCCGGGGCGATCCCGCCCTCAGTACCCAAGAGATGCAGGCTGTGTCAACAGCGTGGCACTGTGCTGTCACCACATATCACTCCTGAGCCTTCTCACAGCCCTCAGCCGTGTGAAAACACCACAGCCCTTACCCCCTCCCCCCATCCCACTTCCATGTTAGCTGTTAGAGCATGCTCACCAGAGTCAACCGTACAGACTCCCATTTTCCAAAAATCCCTCCCCAAAACACTGTTGTTGTCTGCTCCATTTGGTTTTATTTTTGTGGTGTTTTGACTTTTGCAAACAGAACACGATTCTACAGAGCCTTGACTTGGTTGGTATATATTTCCATGAGTACAAGCAAAGACATTGCAGAACTTATCCCTCTCTGTTGCCATTAATCCCTTCCAATTTCACAATAGAATTTGTACATTTAATTCTGTAATCAGTTGCTCATGAATAAATGCATTGCTTTGACTGGGTCTAAGCCACTGTTCCCGTTGATATTCGTACAAGCTTTAGCTATAATATAAGCTTGTCTTTTGTCTTATATCATTGTAAAATAATGTTCTTATACCAAAAAAAAAGTGTTTAATTAATGCATTAGACTCCTGATAGCTAAAAAATGTGATCAACCATTGAATATTTATGATCAACTCCATTGTGGTTCGAGGTGGCTCTGCTCTTGTTTGTATGCGCTACACAGACTGTCCCTTTAAAAGTGAAGCACATGGAGCTAAGAGGCCTTAGATGAAAATGCATGAGACTTGCCATCATTAGTGGAACAGACACGCTCATCCAGGTTGGCGTTTAGCTTTGTGCCTGAGGCTTGATGATGCCCTAAAATATGAGCCATAGTGTGTGGAGAGCAGGCTGTGACCTTCTTATATAGAAGCGTTAATACTCACAGAACAATATGATGGAACATGGGAACAAAATGATCTTAATTAGGAAAGGAACTCATTCTGTCTGACACCAGCCGAGTCACAAGTCTACCAGTCCACTCTCCACCACCTTATTATCACATAATGACTTCCATTGAATTAAACATGTCAGCCTAACTTTAAATGCAGAGTGAGAGACAATGCTGTATATTATAGAGTGGTTGGTGACACTGTGTTCATGCTGAAGCTGGGATTGAAAATGATTAGGTATGAGCAGTTTTGCGTGTAATGCCCTCTCACCGAATGAAATGTTGAGCATAAAATGCATATACTTGTCCATGGCCACATCATTAGCATTTTTCACTTACCAAAATATGAAAATCTATATTTTCAGTTGGGAAAGGCTGCCACTCAAACTTCAATGTGACAGTGTCATTACTGTTAAGGGTGGCCTCGACTTTCAAATAAATATAATTTAATTTTGATGTTTGGCACACAAGCAAAAAGATGTTTTCAATGTTATACAACAAAAGGTTAAAAATGAATGATTCCATTGGCGTCATCTCCACGATTTGTGTGCTTTTGTTATTTTTTAAACAGTTTTTATGGACAAATAAACTCAATCCTGAATATAAGAGCCTCAGCAGGTTTGGGGTAATTAAAGTTCATAATTTGCTTACTTAAAATTTTAAAATCTTCAGGGGCAGAACATGACAAAAACACATTTCAGATCTTAAGGGAAGTTATCTTTGTGGCTGGATCACAAAAGTGGGGCCAGCCTTTTAAAACGTAACCATTGCTGACTGACTGACTGATTGACTGATTTTGTCTAGCTGAGCGTTGGCATTCCCCCACTTGCAGGACTAGCAACTATATGCCATGTTTCAGTCACTATTTTACACTTTTTCCGTTGATTGAAACTGAACAACTTAAAGAATAAGACATTTAAACGATAAACTCCTGTTTGACTGTATTAAAAGAGCAAGAGAAAACCAAACAGATGAAGTGTTAAAACTGGCTGACATGAAGCAGAAAGCAATTTTGAATCTAGCCCAACCATTTACTAGTTTTTGACCAAGTCTCGTTTCCTATGCATCCTTTTTACACCAGTGTAAACCCATTGCGATTAATGTGATAATACACCTGATAACAAATACACACAGTTGTAGATATCCATTAAAATTATGATGCTTGTTCCTGATGACTTATTTGTTCTACAATAATGACATACTCCAAAAGTAAAGGCATGGCATTAACTGAGAGACAAAAATAGACCTGAATGCTATGTATTTATTGATGAAATAATCATCAAGCTGCAGTTCATTAGACCCTGCTTTATGTTTCTGTTTTAATTATTGGCCCTGGAAGATGTAACATGACAGGATTTTTAATCACCTGAGACAGAGGCTTGCTTCCAAAGGACACCTTGCTGACACGCTGAGCAGGGGATGTGTCTGCAATGCAGATTCACTGATCTCTATGAGTACATGTGTCACATCACCTTGACAATTAACAAAGGGATGTGTCAATTACCACCAGGATATCAGGAAAGCCGTGCCAGCAGGTGGGTTCTAAGGATGGGGATTTCACTCGCAGTTCAGGCATCGCTGCTGCCAATCAAAGGTGTACTCACCTCTCCATATAGGTGGGTGGAGACCACCAGCACCAGCAGTGTTCCCACAGCAAATATTCAAAGAAGGGCAAATTGGACCCAGATCAGTGGAGCAAGGAGGGCACAGAGAGAACCCTTCTACTGCCATGTTGTGCACATGCGTACTGCGTATCTACTGTTCCCACAGAGATAATCTGCATTTCAGCATCATATGATTCACCCAAGACTAGAGCCATATAACAGGACTTGTAAATGGTAACTAGTTTTGAAATGCGTGACATCATGAGCCATGATAGATTTCACTGAGAAGCATTCAAAAATTTGTTTTGTATTAAATATGCTCACACCAGAAAATGAGGTGTTTCTGCTGCTTGTACCTGTCATTGATAATCCAGCTATGACTGTTGATCACGCAGGAATGCAGATGATACAACATGAATGAACATATATCAGTATGCTAAATGGGAATTTGGGCAAATGTTTGGCTGAAAAGACAATGAAAAAAAAAATGGCCCCTTTTCACTAGAAATATAGAAGAGCAAGACATAATAGTGCTGCAATAAAACTAGTAGTTTATTAGTTTTAGGGAGGGAGTTTCCAAATTGTTCTGGCTTTTAATGTGATCAATGATTAGAATTGTGACTTAACATTTCTGGGTCACTTCATTGTAATCTGGGCTCCCATTTGCTGCTGGCAGCTCTTGCTGAAATAAATCTTTCATCCCACTGCAATGAAAGACCAGTGCAGATGTTCGGCTGCAGTGCTTGTGATCAAGGCTCCAACTGTAGAGAAACACACAATAAATCAGGCTGTGTGTTTCAATGTATTTCATGCACACTATGCATTCTATAAGCTTGGTCACTTGCTATACTTACACAGTCTATTACCATGAGTCTTTTCCTGAGGAGTGCTGCATATCTACCATGGATGAAACTTTGATCCAGCAACTGAAAGAGCCACTGGCACATGCTCCTCTAGTCAAGCACTATGTCTGGTTTGAATAATCTGAATGATCTTTCTAACTTCCTTCATTCTTTGTGAAGTAGCAGTTTGTTACAGAGGGCATCTATCAAACATGATGTAGCTCTCCTCCAGCCTACATGTGTATTCTATGGTATGAGCAGATTAGAGTAGTAGTGTTGTAATGTCACCATCAACTGTAGCTTGAACAGTGAGGGAACCTTTTGGCTCTTGAAATTGAAGTTGAAGCAGTTGCCTCTGATGTTGTCGGGTTGAAGGTAAGCGGGTAAGCCTATGGGTAAATACAACTTAATATTGTGAAGGGCCAGGTTTACTAAAAATTTGCGTCAATGAGAAACCATGCTGTACAGCCAATAATTGAGCAAAAGCTCAACTACAGGCTATATACAATATCCAATGTATGCAGCACATACTTAACGTATACCAATGCGCACACACAAATTGAAATGCTGAAATTTGCAGCTTCATGTCTATCTCTTTGTCTTTTACCATCAAAATGAGTTGTTTTAAATATTCTTTCCCCACAGGGATTGTTTCTCCATCTCCCTTTCTATTTCTTTCAATACTGCCATGGTTTTGATGTTGTTTCTGGAGCTAAATCATTTTTGTGAGTGGGCTCTCTTCAAAGTCTGATGACATTAGCTGTACAAGTACGTAGGTTGGCAAGTAAAAACTACATAAATGACCCAAGGCTTGAAAAACGCACCTGAATCAAGCTTGTTTAGGACATGATTATAATTAATTCATAGTCAGTTTCTGTTCAAACATTTTTAAATGAGAAAAAAAAAAAAAAAAAAAAAAAAAAAAATTGGCATCTGGTTTATGAGATGAGCCAAAATAAATAAATAGATAGATAAAGGAAATATAAAAATATTTTTATGCCATTTTGTACCGTTTTATATCAAGCCAACCATTGCATGGTGTTATCAATGCTGAAATCTTGAATTATAAAATAGTCAAAATATGTTATGATTTGCACTTTCTCACCATCAATTAATTCAGTTCTATTTTCTACTTCATGACTATCAAGGTAACTTTACAAAAATACACAAAATGTTTGCCATCATTTTATATCTGTATGGTGTTCTGTATCTTTACATAAAACTACATCAACAACATGATGACTCAGAGTGAAGTTTGTTCATTTTCTACATTTTGAATATTGCTCACTCATCATCATGCTGCTATTTTTCCATTCATTTCAGTGACACTGTCAGGGCAGTAGCAGCATGTAAGAGTAAGTTAGGGACAACATGTTAAACATTGCATTAGCATTAAGATCTTTCAAGTTAGGCATTAAACCAAGACAGACGGTAGTGCATGTAAGAATGTGAGAAAAGGTAAAGCTATTTGTGTTAACTGCTTTATTGTATCATGTTTTGTCTGACAGGATATCTGATAACTGCCTGTGTAGGAGGACATTTGATGAACCTCCATGACATATGTTTCACAATCATATATATATATATATATATATATATATATATATATATATATAGGAAAAGCACTGGCTACCTACTTAATTAATTGAGTACACATGTCAGATGAAACACATATAATTCTACAGTATATACAGAGACATGTTATGAATCGTATCAGTTTGAATAAAGGAAACAGCCTCTGACAAGTGTTTATTTCCTTTTCTCTGCAATACTTCAGTGTGTGCTGCACAGTAAAAGCCATGAAGTCATCTTAAGCATTTAATTTCACAAATCATAAATCATTTACTATGACATTGGATCCATAATTCTTAACAAATCCAGCCTTTAGATACATTACCCAGAGTCCCAAGCTGAAGGCCTGGCTTTTTCTGAAGTGGAAATCTGTATCTTTGAGGAGAACACAGCCTCCCGTACTTATTCTGCTCGAGGGGACAACAGTGAGCTGATGTGGTTCCCCATCTGAAGTGACAATCCTGACAGAATAAAAGTAATGGCAGCCCTAAACAGTGGGCAATGGATCTGACAAACATTTAGATGCTATCTCCCAGTTACAGTGAATAACTGTGCTGCCACTCCTACCACACCAGTGTAGCCACTGGCAACACCAGCCAGACATGTAATCCCTTTGGACAAGAGAGCACCTCATCAAGCACAGGCCCAAATCAAAGTAATTGACAAAAGCAGGGAAATAATGAACAGGCCACGAGTGGATAACCAAGCATTTTTATTGTAATAAAGGCTTTAGCTTGTGCATTCAATGATAAACAATTCAACAACAAAAAAGAAATACGAGAGAGGAAAATTTATTTATCCTTTCCTATTTGCCAGATTACAAGTCCGTCTTATGAATCCAACCAATGAGGTGAGTATGATGAGACAAATTGCATATTAAATCCAATATTTCCATAACAGTGCTATCTAGTCTTGATAAATGTAAACAATCAAGTCAGACTGAAATGACTTTGGTGCTGCGTACTTTACTTTTAGTCTGCTTGTTACCCTTATTGTGCCAGGCAGTTGTAAGGCATAGTAAGCCAAACAATATTTCCTCATCTTGTTTATGCCCCCTCTGGGTCACACTCAGTGTCTGGGCACACATACACAGCCTATTTACAGACGCAATTTTATCCCAGCTGCTGCAAAGATAATTCTATGTTGCTTGTTTGATCGTGTTTCCATATCCATTTTCATGTCTACCTTTGCCCCCCTCCCCCCTTCTATATATCAGCTATACTGAACCCAAATTTTAATGAGGTCAAAAAAGTGCATCACATTACAACAGACATTTTTGGCCATTTAAAACCACTTTTCTGCAATTTTACAATAGATGTGCATATTTTATGTCCATCTCAACCTTCAAAAATTGTCTTTTTGTGTAAAAGTTGTAATCTTCACAGCAGCCTGGTAAAACATTAATTGAAGGGCCATTTGTTCCTTGAAATCCTGGAATTCCTTCCCGACACCTCTGTAATAGTTTAAATCTGTGTGGTTACATCATACATACACATGTAATACTTTGAACAATGCATAGTACTTAGAGAAATTGTTAGTTGTTCCCTTGAAAAGCAGGGATCAATCCATTCTCAACCCCAGTTCATACAAAATTTACTTTCTTTATTGAACAAGCAGCCAATCCAGTAGAACGAGACAGCTGTACTGATAGACAGTCTGATGTGCTGTACGTCAACCAGTGTTTGTTCAGTTTTACACTAAAATGTATTTGGGTTGAACATATAGCTGCCTTAATTATCTTCTATTTTGTATGAGACAAAAGCTTCCCACTGAAAATGTCAAATCTTTTCAAGAGGCTTCTATTCCACTTAAGTCCAATTATGGCAATTAGTGTGATAAAGGTAATGTTAGAAATTGCCAGTGCTCATGCATGTCCAATTGTATCACTGTGGTAGAACCTAACATTGCTCATAAAAACATTGCTCTTCCTGCTCATGAAAAGATCTCTCTGCAACACCAACAGTGGTTAAAAAGCTCCACGGGGAACCTTGTAAAGTCTCTCTGACACTCACTTTCAATCACAATTCAGTTAAGCCTACAGACAAACCAATAAAAGGTGGTCCCATCAAGTGCAGTCTATAAAATAACATTTAAAGCTACATCTTTCACACCTATCCAGTTCTATACTAAGGAAATCACATAACAATCAGAAAAAAATTAAAAAAATAGTTGCCTCTAACAAGTTGAATTGAGCAAAGCATTTCATAATTAATGTAATTAAAACATTTCTCTCAATGAAACAGTTATATAGGATTATTCTACATAATTACAGTAATTTAGCTTTTTAAATGACAGCTGGACATCTTTGAGGTACTCCACTGTATGAAAATTTAAAGTAGAATAAATTTAAAAAAAGAATCATATCCATTATCTTATTTTGTCGATTTTGTTTGTTCATTATTCATTTTTTAACCCTTTGTCTCACTATTTAATGTTTATGTGCACATCTGACATGTGAAGAGAGGATTAGAAAGACATTCTGAAGGTTGCATCTTTTCTGTAAAATGAGAGGAAAGCTAACAGAAAATAAAGTAACCTTGAAAGACATATCCAACTTTCCACCGTCAGCAGTGTTGAGATCACAGGGGTTGAAGTGTCTCACTTCTTTCTCTGTCTTCAGTGTGGCTTTCATGCAATGTTTCACCTCATTACTGTAACCGTCCTCCAGCAATCAACCTATATCTGTCTCTCCGCACGCACTGCTATTGTATGGTTGATGTATTTCCCTCGCAAACGGATGGTGTTGTACAGTAGCCTCATCCGGCCCAGTTTAAGAAGTATCACTTGATTGTTTAAAATCACCCGGAGAGAGGGGCAGCACCTAAATCCAGCCCTGCAAGGGGTTATTTCAAAATGAGCCAAACTTGTTCACATGAAATCCACAGTACTAGCAGTTTTCCTAATGAAAAGGACATAAGACGACTTGCAGCCTGTTGTAGCCTATTCACCAACATAAAAGTAGCTGGTTAAAATATGAATGTATTTATATATAAGAATTTATATATAAGAATAAAAAGAGTTAATTGCTGCAAATACAAAATAGATTATTATAATGGATTTAATTGAATTATAAAGAGAAGCTTGTGTTTGTAATAAAAGCAAACATTAAACAATCTTTTCACATAATAGTACTGTCATACGTAATAAAATATGCTGAAATCATGATGGTGGAACTAGGGCACCTCATCAATATTGTGAAGTCTAATTTTGTTCCCATATTAGGATATTAATTCCAAAGTGGACAGATGGCACCATTTGCATGTCTACCAGCACTCTTAGGGATCAAGCAACAATTTTGCACCTCACTGCAACTGTCTCATAAGAAGGTCATCCATTAAGTTATGTGAGGCTTTAAAAGCCTTTTCATGTATTATGAAATTAAGTCTAAAAAGGAGGGGTAGTCCATGTGCCTCATTCTTCACTGGACTAGCCATAGCTGAATTACTACATTTGTTATTTTACTCCGAAAAAGAAACATTTATTATGATACACCTATTAAAGTATTCAGAATTTAACTTAATTTAACTTAATTCCAGTGGTGATACACACGTATGCATGACATTCAGTGTATGTGGTGAGGAATAGAAAACAACAAACTGACCTTGACTAGTTCTTTCGGCTCTCTGTACCCTGCACCTTTTTGAGGGCAACGGCTCATTGTCATTACAGAGGGGAAAATGTTTTGGGGGGTCATCTACATCTCTGATTTAATGATGCATAGTGAAATCTTATGAGAGTCACTTATGTCCCATAAAATCCCTGGACAAAGCTGTAAAATCAATGACCTGTTTTGTTACTTAATGGGTAGCTCAACTGTGGAAAGGTTGGACCTCTCTGATCCCCGGGCCCCACCCCTTAAAGTATAAACTTTGTTCTGTGGCATCAAAAATATAATTCCATTATTTATATTTTTTTATTATTATCTGCACATTTACCCCTTGATGATCCGTGAAGATACACTACATTGTACTGTAAGGTTTTTCAAGTTAAAGTGTAATCTCATAACTGTTTGCCCTATTATAAACTATGCAAGTTTGGATATCTTGCCGGCCATTGTACCTCAGTACTGTGGACGTCTTCCATAATATTGTACCTGCTAATCTCAGTGGGGTATTAAAAATGGAATGATTGGTATGCAGCCTTAATGTGGGAGAGTTAAGAGTTAGGGGTGAGAGAAAGGATATAAAACCAACCAGGGGAAAAATTAATATGAGGCAAGGTAGTGGAACTGATAGTATTCTATAATGTGTTGGCACAAAGATTGGAGAAAAAAATGTCACCAAATATAAAGTGATGAAAGTTTTTGGATTGTTTGGAACCTTTTCATACAGCACAACAGAATATGCTATGAAGTCACCATAAGAGAAACTCTAAACTGTTTGATGATATTCAGCGAGTCTTTTTTCCCCCTAAAAATACTTTAAGACAGTGAATTAAATTGTTTTTTTTTTTCTCTCTCTCTTTCAAACTTTCTCAGTGAAAACAAAGGTACACAGTGCAGCTGTAGGTTCAGGTGAGGAGTGATTATGTATTCTACCCCATCCTTGTAAATCCATAATCATTAACATCTGATCTAGCTTTCTTTATTGAACTATTTCGCCCATGTGTGGTCCACTTATCCTCGTTAACGCCACTTTAGCCAACTCAGCACATAGATCGAAGGATAGATAGAAAGGAAAAAGAGGAAGAGACAAATCGGGAGAGGAAGAGAGAGAAGAGGGCACCTTTTGGAAGATAAAATAAATAACTTCTGGCACTATTTTAAGCTTTTAGGTCGAAGCATGCTCGCTCCAGACACGGTTTGCTTGCCTGTATTTTGTCCCAGGAAGTAATTCCTTAGTCTACTGTATTTTGACAACTGACCCATGGATTTGCTGTCTGGTTGCAGGATGCCCTGAAATAATATCTATAATTGCCTCTCTACAATATTGATTCAGACAAGGATAAAATAAGAGTACTGCATGTATAATGAGAATTTGTTGACTGGTGAAATTAAAAACTCATTAGAACTCCCATTGACCTTGTCCCTACAATAACTTCATGGTAAAGCCACCTTTCTGAATCAAATACACAAACTGATTTATCATGTTTTTCTGAAAACTAGTGATAGCAGCCGCAACATCAGCAGCAACTATAGCATTTAAGGTCCCTTGCAAGCTCTGCGAGCTGTTGTGCAACCAGATTTGACAATTCATACGTCAACCTGAATGACCTATTGATATCAAGTGACACCAGACATCAATATGTCTAGCTTCTGTCACTATCCACAACATCCCACACAGGAGATGTGTTTTAGTGCCTGGGTGCAAAACAATATAGTAGTTACATTCATATGCAATTAATCTCCACAAGCGGAGGTCCGTTGATCAAATTTTGTATGAATGTAGGAAAAAGCATAAAAAGGTCATAAAAAGGGGCTGAAAATAAAGGCAGGGAAGGTGATGATTGTGTACACACATTTGCATTTGACATCTGCGCCCTGACTTTGTTTCAACATTGACATTTTTCATATTTATCCATGACCCATGTTGTTCCCTAACCTTGACCAAGTTTAGTGGCTTAACCCTTTGAAGCTGCCAGCTGCTTTAAATCACAGAGAGGTTTTGGCTGTGAGTGTTCATGTACTGTATATTAATAGTTTTTATTAATATGTGGCATTTGCTTTCTCCCAAAACATAGTGCTAAAAATGCAATACAACTATGCTTAGATCTATAGCAATGGGCCAAAGATTAGCAGCACAGCACAGTGATAATCTGTGAAAAAAAAATCAAATTTTCTTTCTTAAAAATGTATTGTTTTAAATAAAAATATGGATGTTGCACTGTACATCCAGCTGACCTTTTGGGAAGCACAGAGCAAAACGCTTTGATGCTGTTACTTTGATGTTTCTGGACTGAGCAGCTACAGCTCCCTCAAACAAACAAGCATGGGCTGCCGTACCAACAGAACAGAAGAGGAACTGGTGCACAGTTCCATGAATGACACACAGAGAAATCTTACACATTTAGCTGCATATACATTATACACGGACACGACATTTATAACATGACTGTTATTATAGTCACTGTAACTCAGAGTCTCATCTGCATTGATGATTATTTGCTATATCAGGTAACATAGGGATTTAAATACGGTATTACATTATTACTGCTACTGTTAGAACAGGCTGCTGTTGCTGTTGCATCAGTTTGGATGTGTTAGTGACCCACTTGACACTGGGTGTTCAGAACAACGTGCAACAGTAAAAGCTTAGACTGACTACAAGCAGTATCACTGCTGTGGTTTATTGCTTAAAGACAGAGAACAAAAATGTAAGACCAAGCTTGAAAAAAAAAAAAAAATCTGAAAAAGGAAAAAAAACAAAATAAATAAATAAAAACTATGCGAGAACGATTCAATCCATTGCAATCACATACACTTATTTTGGGCCATGGACCCTTAGTAAACTAGAAATTTATCTAACAGATACAAATGTTACACAATTCTACCTAAAAGGCAATTTCAGTATCATAGCAAATTGTTGTACACTTCTCTTCAATTGCCTCCTAGTTCACCAAACAAAGCAAGCTTTAAGCAAAGATACATGTGAGAGTCCCCTTTTCTCACACCTACCTCTCTTTCCCTCTCACTCTCTCTCCTCCTCACTCCCTCACTCCCTCACTCACTCACTCACTCACTCACTAGCAGGTGATCAGGGCTATAACTAGAATATTATTTACTGGATTGGCAATGTTAAAGTTAATGTTGCAAAAATTCCCTTTCTACAGTCGGATTCCAGCTCTAATGAGGCTTTACTGATACAGCGCTGATGGCTCTGCAGAGGAGACGGGCGCTCCTGGAGGAATGTCAAACATCTACCTCCACATTCTTGTGTACTATCATTAGGGTCATTTAGTATTTCCATTGAATCACACTGCAGAAACCAGAGGCGGCAAAGAGCAAAGTATCCATGAAAAATCACCTTGTGCCTTCCACATCTAAAGGACGCAGAGCATATTTGCATGTTGGAGAGAGAGAGTGCCGGCTGTATCTACCTTTTAAACTCTTAGTACACATGGATGTATTGATTTTAAAGTCATTTCAGTGATCAGAGTCATTTGCAGCATAGGATTAAATTCCATGAAAAGCTATTTTGAAATGGTTCGGTGCAATAGAGAAAGAATTTTCACCAAAGTGATTTTCATGTTTTCTGACTGCTGGTGCTATGCAGTGATGGTGTTACCCTGCTTTCATGGTACATTCTTGCATGTGACTGAAACCCCTTGAGGTCTTTCAGGTATCATAATTTATGAAAATACCTCCATTTGTTTGCGTTAGCTTCGGTCCATTTGATCATGTGATGGGATTTTAAAGTCCCTGTGAAAAGCAACGCTTTGACATGTCGGGTCAGCCCGACTGCTGTGACATTTGCTGCTGACAAGTGTTAAAATCTGTGAGGAGGGTTGTGAGGCCGCTGACTGACATTACAAATGAACAACGTCTGGAAGAAAACGCCTCTTGATGAAAAAGTTAAGTGGACAGTCAGGCTCTGAAAGTAATGTATTCTCTATCACTGCTCACTGTTTTTTTTTTTTTTTTCTTTTGATTGACTTTGAGATTTCATTTTTTCAAATCCATTTGCGCTGTCTGTGTGTGACCCCGCAGTTCAAATCACAGGAGGCTTTAGGTTCTTTACTTTATATTGTTTGACAGGTAAGATGTCATCTGCAGCAAAATGTCATTTTCTGTGACAAAATCTTCTCTGCAAGGTTCAACCACACTACATATTGATGGACATGAAGATGATGGTAGCTTCTGAGAACCAATCTCATGAAAATGGTTTGAAAATCATCAAAATTAATCTTGACAAAATTGTATCTTATGCTCCTCAGATCTCATATTCCATTGAATCTGGAAGACCTGGATCCCTAATCCACCCACAGGTGACCCTCACATCCTCCACACATTCTGTATTTCAACACGCCCACACCTCCAAATCCATTGAAATTCAGCTTCCCATGTAGGCTGCTAAAATCCAAACATGAGATGTGAGCAGCAAATGAAATGAGTCCTATATAATAAATGTAATTTGGGGTTTGTAATTAATTTTACAAAGCCATTTATCATTTATTTTAATTGTATATATTCATAGAGGTAAATGTTTAGGTGAAAAGGTACAAAGAACTGTGACGTGACATTTGCTTGATAATAAAATATGATTAATAATGTTTTGCCGGTCTATCGTGGATTACACATAAGTCATAAAAGTGTTAAATCTTAAATTCAAAAACCACAACTCATACAAATTGCACAAGTCTTAATATTGAAGAGGGCCAGTCTCCATGGATAAAAAGCTCATGTATTTCATTAATGATAATTTTAGAATACCAGAGGATTGTGCTGGTTCTGTATGCGGAGGATTTTGATGAAGGTAGGAGTATTTGCATTATGATACAGTCTGGAGATGTGCCACCGTCTTCAATAAAGCAGCTAAAATCCATATCCCAGAGCTCTCCAAACTTTTACCTGCTGGGATCTGTCAGAAGCATTTAGAGTTTTAGCTCTTACACTTCACAGAGAATTATACATGCAGTTTTCAACAGTGTAGGCTCAACATCATACAGACCTAATACATCCATGTTAAACAGCTGTCAAGATTAACACTGCCAAATATGTTTACATATCTTGCCTTTGGCAGGGAGTGGGACATCTAAGCTAAGGTCTCACTCTGTGACTTTGTGATGTCTGTGTGATATTGCTCAGCATCATGGGAACTCCTTGGCCTGTTGATGAAAAACTGCCAAATCTTTCATTTTCCTCAAGAAATGCATGGGCCTGAATTTTCCCTTTGCTCGTTTCATGTTATCTGGGGGACTTGTGGCCAAAGTGAATGATCTTGCCTTGAGGCAACACCTCACTCTTATGGAACTTTGAAACTTTTCACTAGGTTATAATTTTGTTCTGGACAGTTTAATTTATATCCAAGTAATCAAGTTTAAAACCTATAAAAGACTGTAACTGTCAGCAGGATATGTGTATAATGTGCATGCTTTTGTGTATGTTTGGTTGTGTGTGTACGTGTCCCCTACAAACAAAATTCTCTTATGCCTCATATGCCCAAAAGCCATCATCAAACTCTTTGTGTGTACTGTATTGTCTCTGTCATTAGTCATACATTTCTATAAATATTCAATCAGGTTGACTAGCAGCTGAACACCAAGTTTCCAAAAAACAATCTCAACCCCCGTTACATTATTTATTTCTTTGCCCGTTTATAAATTATTTTTCTTGTTCAACTATCACGCCTTCCGGTTTTATGTTTTACTTCCCTGAATATAAGCCTCTGCAAAATAAAAGCCAAATCTAAAGCATGCTTCAGCTTATAAATTCAGTCATAAATTCAAATGTTGTGTGCCTTTGAACATGGATGCTGCTCCTGAAGTTTATATGAACGTTCTCATGTACACAGGAGGATGTTTGGTTTACTGGGACGCAAGAAACAACGCTCTGTTATTAATATTTGACTTGCAAAAGGAATGCACATGAAGTAAAGAAAAATAACTGTTTCATTGCGCTATGGACATGAATATGGAGTTTTGAAGGGGTTCTGAATACTGCTTCCTGTTTACTGAATGAGTATTCTTACCTATTTACTTCAGCAATATTGAAACAGAAAAAGAAACAAAAGGTTCATGTGTCATTTAGCTTGGCATATAAATACCTTCCATGATATGTCAACCTTTTGAATACTAGTCACTCTTGTTTGCTTGTTAGCACTGCGCTCCATCATCAGTGGACCACAAACGTCAGCCCATTGTTTAAGTGTGATATTCAGCAAAGCAGGTCATTAGTTCCCGTCTGTGCCATTGTTCATATTCAAAAACCCATGTTCTTTTCATCATTCAGCCCATTTAAGCTCCATTTTCCGAAGTCATTTTTTGGTGATGAATTAGCCCCAACAGTGGCACTTCAATCAGGCCTGATTTTCTATAACATGTTAGAAAATGAGAGAGAAAATGATATGGAAATAAATCACATTTTGCTACTTGATCAGAACCACAGTCTGAGCCTGAGCTGCTCTCTGCCTTGAGTCAATTATTCATTACACACAGCTATTGACCTTTCTTCCAACAGGAAGTTCAGTGAATATCTCTGCAAGGATTGTAATTGACAAAATGTCTCTTTTAATAGAAAAATGCCCACATTTCCCCACAAGTTAATTATAAATTCAATAGAGGACCCAACAGCCACAGCCACTGAGAAAGGTTAGTATAGACATTTGTACCTGCCAGACCACCCATACATGAACACATAATTTATTCCTGACAGAGAACCCATTAACACATCTACTTTTATGCCATTTAATACTTGACAGTGTCACAATTTAAAAATTCAGATCCATATACAGGACATAATTCCACGAGCGTGTGACATGAAAATAGACACTCTTAAGTAATTTGTGCAGCATGAAGTAGCAGATATACTGTGGCCTCGCTGAACGTTACACTCAGTAGGCCCCTCTGCGCACTGCACACAATGCAGAGCTTCAATTCCCAGAGTGAAAATTATGGTATTGTGAAGCGATTTAGTCCCACATTATGGAACAATTTAATAATGGCAACACATCCGTCAACATGTGAAAAAAACATGACAAGGACCTGCTATGATGCGCATAGATCTGCCCTTCATTTGCCCCCGGCGCCTCTCCCTGAACTCTGCCGTATAGTACGGCAATGATCACCGTACAACAAAGTCCATTGGTAAACAATTTCTTTGAAAGCAGTTCGTTCTTATCTGTCAAAAATTTGTGATACATCCTGACACATAGACTCCTGGGGCGCCTCGATGTTTCTAAATCCCATCACATCAGACATCTCAACCTTCACAACCCTTTCACTTATCTAAGGTGAGGCTGATAGGACATGTCTCAAACACTCAAACACTCGCAAAAGCTCTGGTTGATAAATTTCAGCATATGACATTTTTGAAATTCAACGTTTACAAGAAAATCACTTTTTTTTCTTCTTCTATTAAAGCGGAATGGAAAGGTGGATGGAAATAAGTATTTAATAGTATTATTGATAAAGGAAGTCACCCTGAATTCTTACAACTGGGAGCCACTTTGCTGACTGACTCCTCTAAATTCTTGGAAGAGAAGCTGAGCTGAAGGGAAAAAAAAAAGAGAAAAAGAAAAAAAAAAAGAACCAGAAATATTTTCAACAATGAATGATAGACAAAGGAAAGCGTGGCATTAATCGTCATCCTTTTTGCTGTAATCACTTTAAAGGATGACACTGAGCTTTTCTGCCAATCTTCATTCCTCCTCCAGTGACTCACTTTCACTTTTTTTTTTCACCACATGAACCAACCGATGTGAGTTGGTCTGTGAAGTTCCTGTTACCTTTTGCTTCACATTGTAAGATTTTATTCCGCTTTATCAAATATCCTGCTGATAACCTGCTGCTGTAACTCATCCATTAAAGGCTCCATTTTTGCAGCAGTGTGGTGTGGTTTACCGTTCAGACAATACTTTGGATATCTGGCTGCAAGTTCCAACTGGTGCGTGAGTAAAAAAAAACAGCAGCGGGAATAATATAATTAATTTTGGATTTGATAGCAGCAATTGTGACATAAACAGTGTCAAATGAACATGTGTCACCAGCTGTCCCTTGTAAAAGTGTATAAAAGTTTTACCTTGTGTCATATAAAACAGCAACCACAATGTCTCTATATTTGCATGGGTGTCTCAGGATAGAATTTATTAACTATAGTCAATAAAAAATCTATGTACCAAATGAATCTGCTTTTAATTTGTCTCTTCATAAAAACAACAGAGTTTGACAAAATCAAATGACACAACACGGCCAGTGACCTTCCAGAGTTTTACTTCTACTTAGTGAGTTCTACTTCACTGACTTTGGTTTCACTGGACAGAGGAATAAAAACACTCTACTAGACGATTGGAAACACAGATGAATCCTGGTTCCCGCTGCTTCAGACTGATGAAAAGACTGGAGTATAGAGGAAAATCCACATGAGTACATGCATCAATCATGCCACACATCAGGCCATGGCACGGTGATGTGTGGTCTTTTTTCTCTGTGGCACACATTTGGATCCTTGATAAAAGAGAAGTGATGGTTCAATGCCACAGGATAGCAGAGCGCTATTGCCAATCAGACGCATCCCCAGCAGCGTGAAAGCACTGCTGCGGAAGGATTTTTTCAGCAGGGTAATACCCCATGCTACATGAACAGAATTGTCCCAGAACAGCTTTATGAACATGACAGTAAATTCAGTTTACTGCTCTAGACTGCCCAGTCGCAAGATTTCAATCCAATTGAGCATCTGCAGGATGAGATTGAACATTTGGAGTAGGGATATACTTCCAGTCAACTTGATGCTACTGTGGGAGGCACTGAAGTCAACATTGGCTAGCATCCCTGTGGAAACCCTTTGACAAGATGTGGAGGTTATTACCTAACAAGCTGAGACTGGGTAAGAGACAAGATGTTTTGTGTATCAAATGAATATGCTATCATCTTCTAAGTGTTTGCACCATTTATCTAACAGTGGGAACATGTTTTATATAATACAAATGGAAAGATTAAGCAAAAGAAAAGAAATATGAGCAAAATGTGCAATGTTTTACAAGTGCGTTTTTGACTGTACTAGTGTGTAATCAACAGTGGAGTATTTAATATACATTAAAGAAGCAGTTTATCATTTTGAGAAATGCACTGATTTTCTTTCTTGCTTCGCATAAATAACCTAGTTCTCAGAGAGTTGGCAGAGACGCCCATGAATACATTTAAAAATGTGTTCATTTTTACCAGCCAAGACAGCATGACTGGTATTGTTTTCGGCGTGTGTGTGTGTGTGTGTGTGTGTATGTGTGTGTGTATGTGCCACGTAGCAAAATGTCCTCCTGGACACAACTACCGTAGAGGTAACTACCACTACAGTAGTTTTGGCAGGTGTTTATGTGTCTGTGAACACATTTTGTAGCGTCACAAGATATGAGACAGTGCAGTGAATTAGAATCAGAATACTTTTTTTTTTTTTTACTTTATAAGTCCCAGAGGAAGGGCAAGTTTGTGGTCTGACCTGTGAACACGGACTACCCTGTTGACAGGCATCGCAGCTGCTGTGACCCCATTGCAAAATGTCTTTTTTTTTCTTTTTGTATAAATTGAACAAATGGATGACAGGTAATGTTAATTAGTAAGCTTTCAAGGAGTAGGTAGGAGGATTTAATTTCCTTTGGACAGCCAAATAGTCAGCCAGGCTGACTACTACCCCCAATTCCACTCTTTGTGCTGCTAAGCTCGCTGGCTGCTGGCTCCAGCTACGCATTTACTGTACAGAGAATATAAAGCATTCATCTTTTCATAACTCTCCCTAAGAAAACTAATACGCATATTTCTCATAATGCCAAACTATTCCTTTAATTTCTAGTACAACAACTTCAAGAGAAGCATTTTGTGCTAGAGAGCAACACATTTGTATATCATTACATTCATAATGAATACTAAGTATGGGCTGCATTATCTCAATGTGTTGTACATTTTATTGTAACATCCAATAATGAAGACTAGTTTACTCTATGAGTCATTTAAGTGTGGTAAAGTGATGAGGCATCAACATTAATCTTTCTTTTCAATCTCATACTCTGGAAATGCATCTCTTGGGATGTTTAGGGAACCTCTTGACATGCTGTTTCCTCTTCATTACCCAACCAGCTGTTGTTCCTAATGAGCCTAAAGGCAATTTCTCATTCTCCAACTTATAGCCAAGTCTCTTGTGCAACTGGTGACATATCATCTGCCCACAGAATGAGGACCAGCCACCAGAAAATGAAGTTTGTTGTCACCAACGGTTTGCCTGCATTTGTCTTGGGTATTACTGAAGTGCGACAAGAGGTTGGGTGGACTACCTAAAACTGACTCTACAAGTACAAGTGGAGTAGATTTATTCAAATGTATTCAAATTAAAGGAGCCGTCTTGGGAATGTTTAACATTGCTTTAAGAATTTGGAAACACTTCTGTTGATTATTTAGCATTAGTTTTGTATATGCAGCTTGGCTCTTAGCCACAATACATTTGGAGTTAGAAAACACTATGCACACAAATAGTTCCAAAATCACTAAATTGCTTAGAACAGAGAAAAGTTAATGATGTGTTGATTTGTGTACAGTGTGTAGCAGCCCATCTCAGCACACTGAGACAGAAAATATATAGGCACACAGCCCCCAAGAGGCAACATAATTCTGAGGCCTTCATAAAATCACTTAATAATGTCATACTCCCAAATCAAAATGTCTTAATGCGGCATTTCCCTGTTCCTTATTGTTTTGTTGAAGGCAATACTTACTCATTACAGAACAATACACAAAGAGAACGTTTCTCGTCTGTACAACTTAGCTTCGCCGTCTGTATTGGGAATATAAACACCTGAGCGATTTATCTGTACATAGTCGCACAAGTCTTTGCAAATAATTGGCATCAGTCCCTGACAGTGTGCTGCAGGTGTAGATTAGCTCCCACTCAGATTACAGCCTCATGAATCCTCATAGATAGAGTATGTACCCCGATGCTGAGTGAGTGAAACTGCTTGTGGTGTGCCAGAGGAGAATTACTCCCCTGATGTATCACATTAATATGTGATAAACAACCTTGCATTGCCAGATTACAATAAATAATTCACTGCCCTTCAGAGGATGTGATATGTGCCTGCACAGATTATTTACAGCTTTGAAATTATTCTTTTAATCTCGTACAGCAAGCTGCCAAGGTGAACCCGGAGTAAATAATGCATGGCAAAAGTTTATTTCTGCTATATATTCTTTTTTGTCTGACTATTTTTTTCTATTACCTCTCAGTGAATGGGTGAGTGACTATAGAGAACTATGGGAGTGTGCACTGGGTCTTTTGTGATGTTTTGTTTCTAATCGAGTTTGGGATAATTTGAGGGTTATTTAATATTCTTCTGAGTTACTCCGTGGGGTTCATGTTTAGTCCACAGCCAACAGAAGGGTAGAAAGCTGAATACAGATATTCTCCAAAGAAATTGCATTTATTTTTTTTTTATTTTGCCAGAAAAGGGCAGATTTTTCTGCTTCAAATGAACCATTGCAGAAGCACACAGTTTTAAATGCAATGGCTGTTGAAAATAAATACATTTTTTTGGATGATTCCTAGCGATGGAGTGATTATTTTTTAAACCATCAAAGTATCATATCATACAATTGGTGACATACTTCTAATAAAAGCAGAATTTGATGTCAATTTTCATAAGATTATGCACAAATAAATCTCATAAAAAGTCAGGTAGGTCGCAGCAATGTGATATGTGTAGAAGCAAGCAGCTCTCTTTTGTGCAAATGAAAATGTTTGCCCTTTAATGGACGAGCTACACACACCCGCAGATCCCCACCTGCCCACCACCATTTTTACATGACAAGCTCACACCTCAGGAGTGCCTCAGTGAACATTTTGGCAAAAAGGAAAAAAGTATTTTGTCACTGTTGAGTCCAGGAGAAAGGAGGCCAAAGAACAGCTGTTGCCTTGCAGTATATTCTGATCTCGAGGCTCTGCTGCAAACACGATGATTCACAGCTGGATTGAACAATTTTCAGCATTCTGCCAGAGTAATTAATAAACAAGTGGAGTCAGATGAATTTGGATCAGTGATGCAAATAAGAGGAACATAGAAAAAATATATGATAATAAATGCAAAGAAAAGGGGTGTAGTCTTTTGTTTTTTTTTTTTTTTTTCAAACTAAATATTGTTGCTCACCCATTCACCCCCAAATATGAAAAAAGAGATTATACAGTACAGTATGCATGTGACCATAAAGTTACTTGTTCTGGAGGAACTGTGATCAGCTTCTTTATAAACTAATTGTTGTGTGAAACTGAACAAATGCACATCTCTAAAAGCATGTTTCTGCTGTCCCTCTTCATTTGGTCAAGCTCCTGCCACAGTGGTTGTCACTCATCCTGAAGAGCCTGAGGTGGAAGCAAAAAAACAGCATCCACAAATCCATCTGAGGCCCTGAAGACAATAATCAAATGGAATAAAAAAAAAAAAAAAAGCAAAAGAAAAAAAATAACGTGAGTCTGAATGAATCAGCTGCTCACTTTATGGTATTTTCTGAGAGCTTTTTGCCATGAGTGACTTCTGTACATGTTGATCACAAGCATTTGATAACCTCTTCTCTACAGGTTGACCCCTAAACACCACCTAAAAGACAATGTTGGATTTTGTATTTTAAGGCAAATGAGGCTTTTCAGGAATAAAGAGGTTTCGAGTTTTGTTTGTTTGTTACAGCATGTGTAATCAAAATGTTCACCTACGTGCCAGTCAAATTTCTCATGTGGAGCTAAAATGCATCACAATGTTGACAATGTACTGGCAAACGTTAGAATGATTTAATTTTTCATATATTTTGTAACAAAAAGACAAGTATAAGAGAGCACAAACTGAAAGATAAAAATCAAACAAAAGCTTTACAGCCTTCAAGCCTGTAGGCTGCCCAGGCTTCTTATATCATCCGCCCCATGAATCTGTAAAGCAAAGCACCTTTACTGTTGCCTTGTTTTTTAATGTATGACTGCCTTGGTTGTTTGGTGCCTTAAGCTACTGTGTTTCAACTTCAGGAAACACTGCCACCATGTTTCAAACCTTTCAGATGTGAAGATTAGTGTGTTAACGCCTGAGGATTACAGTCAATGCTCCATCAGCAGTTCTTTGTTCATAGCCATTTACCTGCATGCTATGATTGCCCCTGTCTTCCACAAGAATCTACACGACAAGAGACTTACAGATTTACAAAGGAAGCAATATTGCTTTAACTGTAAAATAATTGCCTTCAAAACTGTGCATGTTCCGCTTTATTATCATGATTTGAACATTCGCTAAGACTTGGAAATAACAGTTTCAACACGATAGCTGTTAATGTTAAGGTAAAGGTCGATCTAACATTCCCCTTGAAGCAATATTATTGTATATGAATATATTTATAATCAATGTATATTTGTTAATTTGTTAGATTTGTGTATACTCTTTTTCCCCATCATTATAAGAAGACTTTATGATCTGTGCTCAGTAATTAATAGAAATATTTATGATCCACAATTGGGTGAGATAGCTTAAGAGTTTTCTTTACTGAATAGGAAGGTTCCAAGGATAAGACATTGTGCACGTGTCAATTTCATTTTCACATTTGATGGGGCTCTGATAAATGACATTCAACTGAATACAGATGAATTCAGAGTTTTCGCCATGGTGCACTGTGTTGTCACGGTGGCCTCTGTGAACACAACACTCAATCTCACAAAGAAGAATAACATCCTTGAAACTTCCACACTTGTAGCGCCTGTGAGGACAACGGCTTGGTAGAAATATTTTACATTGAATTCAATAATGAGCTGGATCAAACATCTAATTAGCATAATGAGTTATAGCCTAATATGATGATGGTGGTGATGATAGCAGGACATTAGTGCAACATTGTGTTTTAAAATTTGGTTTAATGAACAATGATTTTCTTCATCAGAAAAAAAAAACAGCATTAGCTGCTTAGACGAAATGCTTAAAATTGATGCTTATATTCTATAGATAACTAACCACTCGCAGTTGAGTGAATAATGACTACACTTCACTTTAGCAACATCTGCAAGTGCTGCACCTGTTTGCATAATAGGTGAGATTCATAGAAACAATTAGACATGCAACATCTTTGATACTTATTCATCAACTGCTGACATGAAACCATGATTCCCTTTGCCAATTTTAATTAGTCATCTCTTTTATTGTGAGCTGCTCTGATGTTATCGCTTGTCTCTTTTATTAATTCACATAGGTTCCTGTAATGTCAGCATATAAAATCTAGACAGGGGAGTCATGTTTCAATTGGGAATAAGTCAGAAGGTTATTAAAAGGATATCATTCATATTGTCAAGTGGTAAGAAATGTTAATTCAGCATATCAGGCACACTACATGCACGTTCTTCTATATAACTGGCAGATGTATGATGATGTGCTGCTACGCTTGCATCTTAGAGGAAAAAAAAAAAGCTCAGTGTGTGGCCTTTTAGTGGTATATTATGTATTTTTGTGGACATGACTTTTCAGAGGCGGTAAGGTGTATCAACTCTGTGCTCAGAGATTACTTAAGGAGTAATGTACAATGATTTCAGAATTTATTCACACCCAGATGCAGCCAGGCAAGGCCTTGCTACTTCAGAAGACAATTTGCTCGCCTTAAAAAGAGGAGAATGATCACATCTCCAAGGGCTTGACTCCTCACCGTAACCCCCAAAAATGATGACACAGTAATCTATGGAAAAACGCTCACCTCAGCATTTTCCTCAGTGTAACTTGAATTTGATGGTAGCCTTTCACAGTCTGACAATACAGCAGGGAGGGATCCTTTAAGATATGGAGATAGGAGGTAAAGGAAAAAATGGCACCTTTGCATCCAAATGGTTGTGGATTGACTTTTTTTTTTTTTTTTTTAACAATCACAACTCTGCCGCACAACTGATGCCATGAAATGTGACGATGATAATAACCCTCCTATTCATCCTTACTATAATCTTTTCTATCTATTTGTCCTCACATGATGTATTTCAATCGCGTGTTGGGACTTAGGGCAAGTGAGGAGTACTGCTCTCTGACATGATTAACTAACCTTTATCCCACATAAATCCATCTTTCTGTGATCAGGGTGAAATGACTGCTGGATGGGTTTACAAAAAAAGAGTCAGTTGTCTGCTTTTTATATGATCGGTCTTTCAGAATCAAAATCTGCTCTTCTGAAAACAATTATTCCAGTGACGGCATTGTCATTCAGTGTGTCAACTTCGACGAGATTATTTTGTCTTTGTGTCTGTATTTTTGAGGTTGTTCATCCACAAACGTTTCTTTCTGATGCAAGTGATTTTAATCACTGAATTTTGCTGAGAGACTCATACAACAAATGGATCAATGTTATGTGCATGCCAAAGCGAAAGTTTCTACTCTCCTTCACAGTCACTGGCAGGATAAGACGGCTGACGGCAACAGCCATACAATCTTCAAGTACAAATACAGCTAAGCCGCTAAGCTGATGATTGGTGTGGGAACACAGTATGTAAGCAAATGACTTTGAGGAGGAGGAGAGGGCCCCGCTGATTTCTCAATTATACTTCCTCCTCGGGCTTTTTTAGACAAAAAAGCTAAACTGCATCACTGACGGTCAACTGGGCCAGACCGAACTCTTACCCTGAGGTACCATAGTCGAACAAAAAATGGCAATAGGGCTTGTTCCATGTGGGGGAGGCTCATGCCCCTGTGTGACCGCAAAGAGCAAGGTTACACGTTCCAACAACGCGACAACTGGATTTCTCATTTTAAAGACATCGCTCATCATGTTGTGGTGCGCAGAGATGGAGGGATCTGCGGATCTCACGCTGTTTCCTCATGAAATAAACATGCACAAATATGTGTTCTCCAGTGTTTGTATTGCATATGGTAAATATGTTGGGTGATTCAGACACAGAAGAAGCAAACCATAAAACATACAATTGCCAGATGAAATATCTTAGATAGTGGTAGGATGTGGGACCAATTGTTAAAAATTTAATCTTTTTTTGTTTTTTTTCTCTATCTCTATTTTTTATTTATTTATTTATTTTTTTCATCAGCTCTCTCCCTAACAGAGGCATATGTGGTGGGAACAGACGTGTGAATTTCAACTAATGTTTTAAACATGCAAGCACACTGTAATAAACATCAGCATTTGCATTCATACTGTGGTGATAAGTAGGTTACCCTAGAATAGGAATACATCCTCTGCGGTGCACCATTGTTGTTAAATACTTAATGGTGCTGCCAGTATCTTCAAGGAGCACCTGTCCCGTTGTTTTGTTAGTGTGATTAGAGTGTGAAAGAGCTGTAGGGAAAAAGAATCAATAGGGAGCTACGTGTTAAGTCAACTCTGCGTGAACATACTTTTGAAATGGCATATTTGTTTCTACAGGAAAATGGCCCCACAAGTGTTTTTTTCAGCCATTATCTCATCAGGCACGAAACTATGCTAGTATCACAGCTAGGCAAATGCTATCTGCTGAGTGATTATAGTCCTGGGAATTATTGATCTGAAGCAATAATAACAATCTTTGAGCCTCACCTGCATGAAATAAAGAAAAACATGCCCGTTCAGTTAGTGTCTTATGATGTCCATCACGGTGCAATGAAGACATTTTTAGCTCCCAGTCTAGCATGTCACTGCTGCAGAGTTGCTGAATATGTTCTACCCTCGCCAGTTGAATCATTACTGTCTATTGCCATTACTAAATTATAACATTCACACCAGTAGGCAATACATTTTCATGCACATAGGCAGCTACAGGCCACGCTTTAGAGTCTTATTCAAGTTTAATTACACATGTGTGCCTTTGATTTCCAGTGATTGAGTGCACTGTTGCTGTGAATATACCAATTAATTGAGTAGTCATTTCAACCTGAGGTATCCACAACATGGATACAACAATTCAGCAGAAAAGTATGAAAAGGTTCAGCTGAAAGCTAGACTGTTTCAGCTGCAGCTTAGTCCTTACATTAAATGTATAATTTAATAAGTAACCCATTGTAAAAGTAAGAACTGCCGCTGCAGTGGTTTTGTTGACAGTACACTTTATCCATAATACTCCTCGGATGTGATTTCACACACACAAACTAATACAAAGAGGGAGGAATAAGGTAGTTCAGAATTATTGTCTGAGTTATGATCAAAAAGCAGTTTATTAGATTATCTGGGTCAAGAACTCTCTGTTGCTGTATTGGCAGTGGCAACAATGAGCTCATATTTTAGACGTGCACACAGTCGTCCAGCTTTACATGCTGCCTGAGATTAATCAAATGCACTTTCCTTCGCGTGTGCATCACCGTGGCTTTGTAGCTCCGTAACGGATCAAAATATCATTTGAGTGCACAAAGGTACAGAAAACAGAAACGCACCATTCAAACACCAGAAACTACCTGTCATTCTCCCTCTGTGCAGGGTGTGGGAGTTCTCTCCCTCCCTGCCGAGCTCTTGTCTATTTTCAGTGATATGGTTTCCAAGCCAGCAATCACATAATTAAGGCCCTTCATCATATTTATTCATCCTCAAAGGTTTCTGACAACCTACAACTGTTTTCCACCCCCACTGCTAAACCTTGTACAAACATGAATACCCTTGGCAGTATCTTGATAATTTGATGCATTTTGTCTGTGGCTTGATCCATCTTTATGCGAGTGAAAACACTTGCTTAGTCTGTACTGTATACTGACAGTCTTAATAAATAGATGAATCAAGGTTTTCTTTCCGTTGTCTCTGGCAGTGCATAATAAATTTGTTTAGTAGATTCATGACAAGACTCATCCATTTTCAACTCCAGTGTTCTGTAGGCAGAACCTGCCTCATTGAAAGCCTCACACTCAGCTAGCTGGAAATGGTTTCTGAACAAGACCTAATCATTAATGTATAATTCCAGCATCCGGTCAGAGTCATATACTATCATTGTGCTTATTATTAAAAGTTTATAAGTCTGTTACATTTGTCTGTGGCAACCTTAAGAGCTTCCATGGATTATTTAAGCAATAGCAGGGAGCAATATAAAGCCAAGCCTATCAACTTCACTCCACACAGCTGTATGGTGTCCGTTTGATGCCCCTCACAAGTGAAATATTGAATTAGGTTTATAATAGACTTGATGGCAGTCCACAGCAAGAGTCGGATGAAATCTGTGCATCTTTTATGTCTGAGTGCTGTGAAAACCGAGAAAGAGACAGCGTGTGAAAATGTCTTCCTTCCATTTGAAGTCAATTTGAGGCAGAAATGGGGACATTTTTTAAAGGCAAAGAAGAGTCAACAGCAAAAGTGAAATCTGCAGGCTAAATGGTTTTAGAGAAAGCTCTCCATAATGCCCTCTTTGTCTCCCTTTTCCTGATGGTTCCTGGTTATGATGTAAATGTTCAGATGTCCATCATCGCCATCCATTTACTTGCTGTGAGCGTGTAGACGGGTGGGACAGCAGGGGGACTGTGCATATCTGCGTCTGCCAGTGTGATTGATTTTGACCATCATATAACAGATAGATGTTTTGGAAGGTTGGCGCCAATGTTTGTGAAGCTACAGCAAAATTCCACATTCCAGTTAAAGGACAATAACTGAGTTGGTGGTGTGGGACGCCCCAGTCGAGCTGTAAACCTACGGCAGCTGCATTTCAGTTCAAAGCTTCAATCATCTGTGAGGCCATTGGAGGAAAGGCTTCATCATCTATTGTAAACAAATTAAAACCCAAAGAGCAAGTTTGATATAATTAGTCTGAGTAGATCACAGGAAAAAAAAAAAAAAAGCTGCACACATAGCTCTAATGACTGCTGGGTAAATGACTAAATAAATATGAACGGTTAAAAACGAGAGTGGGTTCACTTCCAGTTTTCTAGTGTAGTGCGCCACAGTTCTGGTGGCTAGGCATGCTGCCAGCACAAACTCATGAGGGTGTTGTGTCATTAACAAACAAGCCCCACACAGCTCCATTCTTTGCGTCCTACAATTTAAACCACAAGATGGGAGCGTGTGCCAATGACAGAGCAGGGAGTGATGCCAGAGACTGCACAATGTGGAAGAAGAGCTAATGATCAACAGTTCCTCCTAAACCATACAGCTGGAGCAGGAGGAGCGAAAGAACATAGTCCATCTATCTATCTATTCCTTCCTTCTTTCTTTCTTTCACGCCTGGTGTATGTATTTTAAAAAAACAGACAGATTATGAGAATGGGGACATCCATATTTACGACTGCAGTACTTTGAATTCTGAGTCAACTGCATTTCAGACAGATTCGGTGAAACTGTTTCCTTCCATGCTGTTTATCTATCGTGTCCTGACTTAAATTCAAATCCATGGACTTCAAATTGAAATTTAGCAGCAGTCCAGACTCCTGTTCTTAATTGACCTCATCCTTGCCACATATCACTTGTACGTAGTCATCTGTCTCTCCCCCAGAACAACCTCCTATTTGAGGCAATTACCTCAGAGGACAAAAGTGTTTTCCAATAAAAAAACAAACAAACAAAAAAAAAAAGTGAATCGGCATCGTTGTGTACAAGCCACAATTTTCCAAAACATTTGATGCATAAACACAAAGTCGATGTCTAGTCTTGGGCCACCGACTAGCCTTATGTAGCTGGATTAATACATTCCAAACTTTGAGAAAAAAACAATTTAGAAATATGCACACTGAACCGCCACCGTTCGCACACTCTGCTGTCGAGAATGCAAGGAAATTACTATTGTTCACCGAAGGAAATTTTTATTATTGATGCAAAGTTAATTAGAAACAAGTCTTCTGTAAACAATTCCTCATGGTAACTATGCTGTACAAGGGACTGCCTACAGAGCAGAAAGCTTACAAGTTTCATTCACCCCTCTAGAGAAGACGTCTGTCATTCTGTCACCACACAAATTATTTCAGAACCCTCCGCTTCGCACCAGAAAACCAATAATGTGTCTGTTGAATTTATTACCTTAATAAAGTTCTTGAGTTAAAACATTATCTGTAAAGATTTGTATGGCATCTTGGTAAATCAATTTTCTACCATTAAAAGTCAGTCTGGTTGTTACTGTGAGATACCTTCTGATATTGCGTTTTAAAAGTCAATTACACAATCGATGAGGAGAAGATATTCTAAACAGGATATTACTGTAAGAAAGATAAGATGCCACTCTGTCGATATTATTAATAACAACTTTAACTGTGACAGTGTGGAAAGATTGTTTGTTGTTTTGCACTGCAATGCACATCTCCAACAGGCCAAACAAGTGACTAGAATAGTACAAGACAGTGAAAGACTCAGACTCAAGCAAAACAGTCTGTGCAGCAGCTCAACATTGGCCGTGATTATCACTGAGGTTCATATAACTGCTGAAGTCAGGCATCGAGTTTAATTATCTGGATGGACTGGAGTTGAGGAATAAACTTGTGCTTAAGAGTAAGAGTGTTATAGTGACAACCTCCTTGATCCCAGGCCCCAGCCATCACCTGAGGGACACTCTCTCTAAGACACGGGAGGTGAGAGAGTCTACTGATTGCCCTCAGGAGGATCATAGCGGCCTTCCCTGCAGAACTGGACATCTTGTTAAGACTCAGTAGCTCGCAGTGGAAATGAATAGGCCCCCACCCCAACACACTTGAGTGGGAATTTCCGAATAGGACCATGGCTATCTAACAAGCCAATCACAAAAGCCAATTAGGACCGATGCGTTGCTTTGGGAATACAGAGATTCCAGGGCTTGGGGAGGTGATTCTAGCCTCTGTCCCAGTCTATAGAATTTCAGTGCTGTCTGCGAGAGAGCAAACTCAGGCTCTGGATCAATCTCAGCAGTGGACCGAATCAGATTTCCCTTGGTTCAGTGTGCATGGACTGAATGCAACATTACTTTACTTAACTTAGTGTTTTGACAACTTTCCAAGGCTTGTCAACTGGATCTGCTCTCCTCTTGTACTTGGGTTCTCAGACCAACTTTTTTTTTTTTTTTTTTAAAGCACTGCTGAAGAAAGTACGGCAAAGTTTACCTGATTTGATCCTATGGAGCAAAAGATCAGGAGGCATCAAAAGGGATCATCAGCTCATACTTCCACACTGTAATTTTGTGTCGTTACCTTATTAGATTTGACACCACCATTGAAGGTTGTCCCGGGCAGAAAAGTTGTTGGCAAAGTTTTTGGCCAAAACTTTGCCAACAACTTTTCTGCCCGGGTCTAACCTTTGGAATATTTGTAACATCTCTTCACCTTGGATGTCTCCTTAAACTAGTAGAGCATAGGCACGCCGAAAGATGTGTTAAGGACACATAGATGTAATGTGTCGGTGGGTTCGCTTAAGAATTTGGTATAAAATCTAGAAAGTAGAGCGAGGAGTTTAGAGCAATGGAAACAAGAATTCAAAAATAAACAAAAGCGGTCCACATTTTACCCCTTTATCTTTTAACATTTCGTTTGCTGCAGTAATGTAATCAATAAGATGTCACAAATATTGAGTGAAACTGATAACTGCAACAAAACATCCAGACGCGATTGTGCACTCAGATGCAGCAGGACATTATAGGCCTCTCATAGCAGGGTGATGATGAAATGTAATGCAAGTATTTTGACTGAAGCTCCGAAACCAGACAAAGGCTGGTCCAAACTTATATTAAAAACTCACCCAAAGGTGGCCAGAGGGTCTGTTTATGGGAGGATGAACACAGTCCCTGTCAGCGGGTTATGTTGTCCTTTTTTAATAACTGTTTATAGAGTTTTAGTATGTAATTGTTGCTACTTAACTTAGAGGATAAACTTCAAGGAAGTTGCATGAGTTCACAACCAGGGAGATCATGCTGTTGACCAGGTGAAGAACTGCAACAGCTAAGCAGCACAAGAGCGTTTTTGCATAAAGAATAATGAAAGCATACAGCCCATTGAAGAGCTGGTAAATCAGCAAATCAACAACTGCAGTATGAAGATCTATGAATCTCACTGCATTGATGTGTGGCTGAATAGATTGAAATGCAGATCAAAAGTCTATGAAGTTATGCTTGAGTACTATTTTCAGATGTTTACACACGATATGAAGCAGGGTAAAAGTGACATCTTCAACTACTCTGTTTGATCTATAATCACTGTGCTAAGGGTTAAGAGTGTAGTTGCTTCTCTTTCAAGGCCCTGCCCTCATAAGTATTTCAACTTATGATCATTTACAAGGAGGTGAAGGTAGCTGGTCTGATATTGCTACAAAAAATGTGTTGATGTTGTTTAAAGCGTGGCAAAAAAAAAAAAAAAATACACTTAAAAAATTCAAAAGCAATGTGACTCTCCAGAAATAAAGCCCCAGATACACAGAATGATCCAGAGAGCATCATTTCATTGGCAAATACACTTGGTACCAAGCGTAAAAACCTTATCCTCTCCTCTGTTCTTCTCCCTCCATCCTCTTTTTCATGTAGCATGTTATTTTCTGTGGCTTGGCCATTTCTCACCTGTCCACCAGGTAGGCTTTCGTGTTTTTTCCGTAATCCCTCACACCTGTTGCTCATCCTTATCAGCATTGATCTGCTGCTTCTCTTCCCTGCAGCTCCTAATCTCCAATTAGCGTGTGTGTGTGTTAGTGTGTGTGGGTGTGTGCTATGTAGAGGCAGTGTCTGTGTCCTTTGCCAGAATACCTGTCAGCATGTTGTTAAAGTGTTCAAGCTATTCCTGTTTTCCTGTTGCCTGTCACTTACTTTCTTCTCTGTTTGGAATACCTGTTGCTGATGCCCCATCCTCCTGCTAATTTTCTGATTTGTTTGCTCAGTCCCTGCTGATTCAGCGCTGGCTGTGAACCCGAACATGGACCACGTTAATTGCCTTTAAACACACTTTCAGTGTCAGTGTGTGCACCCAGGGCCGCTCAACTGTCGCTAGGTCCATGAACTATTATAAAAATAGTGACGAGTGAGGTGATGCAGAAAGATGAGCAAGAGCAAAATGACAACAACGTCCTAAAGACAAGCCACAGTCAAAGTTGCAAGAGGATTGCAGCACTTATTTTATGAAAAATGTTCTTAAGGGCCTGCTGTGGCTTTCCATGAGCCACTTACCACAGACACCTGCAAGGTGATGAGTGAAGACTGTTAACCAACCGATGTGAGTGAGGTGGCACTAACAATGCCAGTTTTGCTGCCTTGAGTCATAAGGTTACATAATTAAGATTTAAGTGCAACATAGGTGAGACTGGGGAGTGTTGTGACACCAGGTTAGTTGTAATACTGCCAGTTTCCAACCAGAAAAGATCTGATTTCATCAGTATCATTCATCACTCCCATTGCCTTTCTAAGCACACAGGATAACTACTATGCCCACTTTTAGCAACCTAACAGATTTTATGACCAAAAAACAGACATTCAGGCAAGAAAGTACTTTTTTCTTTCATTATTTTTGCATATCGTTCATTCCATTGTAGATACAATTTGAAATTTTGTAGAGCAAGTTTGACTTGATGATCTAAAGTAGCAGTTTCTTTAGCTTAATTTGATGTTTTTATTCACGCTAACACACCTACATGCTAGAACCGTTAGCATGTAATGGCTGCGGATATTTGTAAGAGTTCATTAAAAAATGTCAGGCAGCTATCTACATTTACAACTGTGACAGTGATTGAACCATTATATGACATATGTACATTCAAGAACACACACACATACAAACACAGATATACACAGCAATTTTGTTTGTGCAAACTTGACAGTTTTAGAAGAAATTGGTGTTTTTGTCACTTCAAATTGTTCTCTTTTCTCAAAAGTGTTTAATATTTATTCTTTAATAAGTTGAAGCATTAATTGGATAGTGTGGATCTTATTCAGCTAATTACCTAACACTGCTACATCTATCCCCCAGCTAGTGCTACAACCCACCCCACTAGTGGAGTAGGTTGTAATAACATAGCTCTTTGTGTTTTTGTTTGTATAATTAATCAAATAAATCTTTGTATAATTCTATCAAAGAGTTTGGTCTTGACCTGCTTTATATACAAAGTGCCTTGAGGTAACTTTGTTATGAGCTGGCACTATATAAATAAAATTTGATTAATTGATTGATTTGATATTGACTCACATCAACTTTGATTGTTTAATAGGCATCACGGTAGACAGAACGGTCTGGATGATTTATCATGTTGTCACTGTTTTGGTCAAAATGTCTATAAGTTCCCATCACATCATAATCACCACCATCACATTCACATTCTTAGCATAGGCCGCACACTCTGTGTCATTCACTACCACCAACATACTTGCAGACAGCACTCAAACATTCCTAAACCCTTGTTGCTACATATACCAACGTTTTTTTAATGTTAAAATACAGTGCCTCAAATGCTCAGTACCGAAACTTTTAGTGCTGCGTGGTTCATCTGGGAGAAGGTGCCGTGTGAAGTGGTCCTATATCTGCTGCTGTCTGAGGAATGTGGCAGTGACAATTTGTGCCACACACAGACACATGAAGGAATCCAACCACTACAAAGCACAGGTGTAATGAAGCATAGTAGTTTTCTATGTATCTGTGGACACAGTTTGCAGTAATTGCTCTGTCTCCTTATTAAAATCAACCCTCCTTGATATGACAGAGGTTGACTGTAGATAAACGTCAGGCAACCAGAAATATCACTGCTAATTTCACACTTGTCTTCATTTGTCCTTATTTAAAACATAACTGAAAAAGACATGCTTCCAGTGATTTAATATAGTGACTATACTGTATCTGTATGTTGTTGTTTTAGGATTAACCTCTTTTGGGTGGCTGGTTTGTTTGGATTTCCTGAAAGTGAGGAGTATTTGATGGTAACTGAGTCATCTGTGTCTATGTGTATTTTATTTTGTTAGTTTAAGTGAAGACTGGGGTAAGATTTTCATTTTGGAATTAACTGAACCAACCGGTGGAATGCACTCTGAGCCATTCGTGTTGATGCCACACCACATTACCCCTACTCTGCCCATGGATTATCCAAAACTTTGTTGCTGAACATGAAAGCAACTCAATCTTGTTATCGCTTATGCACCAACATCCACTTAACAAAAGACTTCCCCAAAGCATTTGCCATGGTTCAATCCTAATAGTCTTAGCAGCATTAGACTTAGAACAGCCACAAAAGGAAGATCACTCTTCCCACCCCCACAATTAAAAAAAGATTAGGGGCAGGCCACAAATCTACTGCGTGTTTACTACAGGTGAGGCATGCAGAGTGTGCCCGCTTTGCTGAACCAAGGAACTTCACACCAAGATAATGTTGACATTTCTTCTAAAAGAGATGTCACTATTATTCTGATGTTGTGAAGTTAAGAATTTGCAAATCGTATTTTTAAATCTACACTTTTAACAGGTGATGATCTTTTTGTCAGCCTTTTCTCTAAACAAATGGGGTGGGGAGGGGGGGTCGAGTCAAATGCTTGGAAAAAATTATTTGATGCTAAATTACTTCTTCATCACCAGCAAGATTGGTTGTGCGAAAACTAATGTACAGTACAGAGGATGGTGCAGAAAGGTAACCATGTGGAAACACAAAAGTGCTTTCCCTGCGTGCGCAAAGCTAGCCACCAACATCATCAAATGGTGGTATTTGAGTCAATGTAAGTTGGGACATCAGGCACAAAAACCCAAAATTTCAGGACAATGTCTCTAATGCCAACGTTAATTTGATGTGGAATACTGACGATGGCTGACATTGATGTTTTTCTATCTTCTATCTGTAGCACTCCTTTTCTGTCCAGATGATCAATACAAATTCGCAGGTGCTGCTCTTTACAGTGTGAGCCAGCTGTGCAGAGAGAAACATGAAGGGCTGAGAAATGTTCACACATAATTGTTGATAATTTTGACCAGATATATTGAACAAATCACTTTGTGTAACACAGCATTGGAGCGATAAATGTCGAGTTTCATATGGGGGAGTGCAAAGGCAGCTCATTGGTACATTTTACAGGTGCTGCACATAACATATTAAAGCAACACAACAAAAACTGACCTGAAATAAGCTCTGATACAGAACTTGTTTTATCGATTACAATTATATATTGTAAACAAAAAAGTGTTGCATTTCATATTTTCTTTTAATTGTGTGTGTGTGTGTGTGTGTGTGTGTATGTGGAAGGATGCTGTATTAGTAGCCTGAGCAGAGATGAATTGACACATTAGTGTCGGGGCTCTTTAACGATTTGTCAAAGGAAATTAGAGCGACTCCTCTTTATGATGGTGCTGCATAGGAAAGTAACTGGGGGAGAATAATTCAGTCTCAATTCATTTTCTGCTGAAGGCAGGTCAGGGTTGAATTGCACCATTTGGCTTTCGAAACTAATGTCCATGAGTATCTAGATTGCCTGAACAAAAGCGCAGGGTGGCCTTTATGGGTCCTGCAGGATGGGTGTGGGGAGGGCTTAGCCTGTAATACTCATTGCTGGAGATGATCACTGACAGCTATAACCTTAAGGCAGTATTACCACCAGCAGCAACCATCATTTGGTTATTACATTCAACAAAGTAGTCTAATGGGTATGCAATTGTAGCTGTGCTACAGTATGCTGCCTTAGTGGGGTAGGCAATTGCTGACAACTTTGCTTCTCCATACTGAATACAAAGTGAAGTAATGATATAAAATGCACTGAAATAAAAATGTAATAATTATTTAAGTTCCATAATGAAAATAATAAAATATACTAATGGAACGCTAAAGAGCTGGTTAACTGGTAGTGTGTTAAAGCTGCGCACAGTTTTTGAGTCAACATGAAAATCAATCATTTGGTTGCCAACAGGTGCGACTGTCTACCAGGTAAATGTTTGACTAAACAATTACCTGGTAGAATCACAAATATAACTGAAATCACTGTTAAGAAATTGTCTAATGCTTTTGAGCCTAAGCATGAAGCGAAAGGCGCTCCTCAAGTATTTCAAAAGCAATCAAGGGTCTTGTTCTTTCTGCTTCAATACATTTTATTTGGAGGATGAGCCATCCCTTAGAGGACTGATGCACCCAATGCAGTCCACGATTAAAGTTCACCCTTCACATGGTACAGAACAGGGTGATATTGACTGCTTCCACTTCAGTGGAGTTAGTTGAGATTGACACATAATGAAAGCACAGTGTGGAGGAAAAAATAAGTAGAAAAGAAAAATATACATACTTTTTGTGGGCTTTCAAAACCCTGATTTCTATATTATTATCTGTACTATAAATACATTATAGTTCAGGATTGTAGCCTTTAGTAATAGATAAAGCACAGACAGAGCCCTCATAGAGGTTGTACATACTGTTTTCTGGGAGTAAAACACTGATTTGCACATCCTTGTTTGTCTAATCAGGAGGGACCAACCAACGCTGCCCGGTAGTGGTTGTATAAATACACTTTTAAAACCCAGCCCAGCAAGAATCAGGCCTCGGGAACAAGGATCAGGGTTACAGTTAGCAAGATCCATTCACTCCCAAACAAGCCTCTCCCTTGTATGAACAATAAGGTAGGGTCACACTAGCAAAAATCCCCACTCCCACTGCTGCTAAAGTGGGACATGGCTCAGCTGGGTGGTACCTGGAACAAACAGACTGTCCACTAGGCAACTGGGTAAACGCAAGAGTCAGGGACACCTAGAGAAAATGGCGTGAGAGTGGTGCATTCTAAGGATGTATGGCCACCAATCATGATGACTACTAAGAAGGAGAAGAGACTCTTATATTTAAATAGCACTTATAGTATTTATTTTATCTGCTTACTTGGATACATTAAGCAAAACAATGTTGCTGCTTTCTATAGCTATGAGTAGGTAAAATGTATCCACATATTTTACCCTTTCTGTGTGAAACATCTACATATGAGCTCCCTACCTACTGTGTCACTGGCCAGCTGCAGTATGGAAAACTCACACCATCATGCTATCATCAAAAAAAAAAAAAAAAAAACTAAATAATTTGCCTGATAGTCTTTAATGAAGCTGCAAAAATTGCAACCTCAGGCTTCTTCTGCAAGGCCTCCTGCCGGGCTTGCCTGACCAACTGCCAAAACTTGCCCATGAAAGGACAACAAAACATCAACATTTCCAAAGTCTGTCTGAAGTCTCATGCACAGAGGGCCAATCTAGGGCAGAGATCTCTGCGCCGGAATTGGGGACAGCAAATGCCTTTTTCCATCGCTGAGATAGTAACTGGAAAGCCTTTTTGCAGGAACAGTGGGTGGATCTCTGTGAAAGCTTCAATGCGTACAGGAGAGGAAGGGTGCCTTGCTCTCCACTTCAAGGTCATCATCTTCTAAAGTCGACTGAAGAGACAGATGGATGTTGCCAGCAAGCACTGCTTGTGGAGAGGCAGGGTGTTCTGTGTCGTCATTGCTATGCCACAAGATCTTCAGCTTGTGGCATGAGTGATGAATTTACAGAAGGAATTTACAGGCTTTACAGACAAGCCTATTGAAGGGTGAATCATTGGTGAAATAGAGCTTGAATAACCATCTATTTGATGATCTATTTTGACTCCAGCAATGTACAGCGCATGTGGACATAGTGATAATTGCACCAGAATCAAAGCAGACTCAACTGGAATAACTGTACAACTTGAATTGTACAATCACAAGATGAATAAGTTTTGCAGGGACTCTATTCCCACTTTTGAAATTCATGATCAAATTTGACCCAGCTCTTTTTTTTTTTTTTTTTTTGGTTTGTTAGAGAGAAAATGATCAATCAGAAGCCTTAAAATGACTGTACCTAATTTTCCCATTAATGTTTTATCACTCCATCAGGAAACTGACCTGCTGTCTCAAATTACTGCAGATGATACAGTCTGAGGGGTAATTAAAAAACAATTAGGAAAATATGGCAGGCTAAGAGTACCTTCACCTCCCCTTAGCTAAATGAGGTCATTAAGCATAGTGGATATGACTTTTAGGCAATATCCAGGTGTGTATAGGCAGAATACATCACAGTCCTACAAGGAACATCTTGAATTCAGTGCCGCAGAGCAGAAAATGTTATAACTTGCATGAATTGTATGTTCAAAACAGTTGACGAAAGTATAATTGAAGCGATAAAAGTTGTTTGGTTGTCTCCAAACATGGTCAGTTCTTCTAAGTTACAAACAGAATCTTTTTTAACTAACATGCAAATCCTTGTGTCGTTGGTGTCCATACTGAAAACATCATAGAAATATTCCGGAGCGCTTATGATATTATGATATGAAGCTAATTGGAGTCAAGGTTTAAGGCATTTTTAAGGTGTGTGTGTGTGTGTGTGTGTGTGTGTGTGTGTGTCTGAGCTACTTTGTCCTGAAAAACATTTTGAGTTTGCAATTCAAAAGAAGCACCTGCCAAAATCAAATCATGCCTTGCAAAAAAGAGAAGTCAGAAGAATCAAGAATTACAATCAAGAATTGTTGATTTGAATATAGCAGAAAAGGGTTACAAAGTCATCTGTGATTACCAATAGATGGATAAATGGAGGTGCTTTGGTTATGTTACTACTCTAAAGAAGTGGACACTAAGCAAAGATGACAGGAAAACAATGCAGAATTATCAGTGAGTTAAGAAAGAAACTCAGATTGACAACTAAAGGCTTAATGGAATAATTAGAGCTGGTTTGTATGGTGTAAAAAAAAAAAAAAAAAAAAAAAAAAAAAAAGGCAGTGTATTCCAACATTAAAAACATCTCAAAGGTTGAAACGGGGTGAAGGGAGCATCATCACGATTTGGGGCTTTGCTGCTGCTGGACCTGAACATTTTAACATCATCAAGGCATCATTCTCACGTTTATTTACATCTCACAGGATAATATCAGGGTGGCTGTACAATTTGGGTAGTTTAAAGCGTAATGACGAAAAACATTAAAGGAAATTTATCACAGAATGACAAGTAAAAAAAATTCCACTTTTGGAGTGGCCCAGTCAGAGCCCAGACCCTGAAGAGAACCTCTCACCATAGCTAATTTCCCTTAACTGTACAGTGGGTGCTTTTTTTTTTTTTTTTTTTTTTTTAACACATTTACATTTTGTTAATATTTTTAATGAGGGCATGCCACTTTGAGTCTGAGTCAAGTCTGGGCTCCGCACATGACCCACTTTGCGCATTTTTGGATTAGCCGTCGGCAAAATGGCAACAGCAGAGCAGCTCAGTCTGAGCTTCAAAACTGCTCTTCAGAAATCTGAGTGACGTCATGCAGGTCCATTGTTATTTTGAGTGAATGGGTAGCCATCACACGCAGGTGAAGTAAGTGGCGTGGCAGGAGAATCACGTGAGAGACACATCTGATGCATAGATCCTTAAACTCTTCCTGCTGTACAGGCCAAGACAACCAACAGCTGTGTAAATCAAAATGTAAATATTACAAAAATGTAAATACTGTAAATATATATTTAGTATACAGCTTTTTCAAAAGAGCACCATTACTCCCTTATCAATCAATATTGTCGGCCAGCCACAATATTCAAATCAAATCAAATTGTATTTATGTAGCGCCAAATCATTGCAAAGTTACCTCAAGGCACTTTTCATATAGAGCAGGTCTAGACCAAACTCTTTAAAAAATTAGAAACCTCAAGCACAACCAGACTCAGGGTGGGCAGCCATCTGCCTTGACCTGTTGGGTTGAGAGAGAAAGAGAGTATTAATGATGAAGGCAGTGACTGATACTAATAATAATAGTACATTCGTAAATAACAGCAGTAAGTTAAAATGATAAAGGAATCAATAATAGTAGCATTAGTAATGACAGTAAAAATAATAACAAAATAATTATCGCATCTTAGTGAATGAAATATTTGCATTAACAGTAGAGCTAAAACATATGTGTGACTTACATTTGTAACTACGGTTTACCCACAAAGACGTGAAGGCTGGGCCACCAGCACTCAATATGCAGTGAATGAAAAAGCAGAGAGAGAAGTGTTTTGTAGAACATGATCAATTCTAAACCTTTTGCGAGAACATCTGCTTCGCCAGCTAATTTTTGTAGATAGTGAGGAGCCCCCCTAGTGTTACCAGCACACAGTGCGGAGTCTGCCTTAAAGGCATTTAAATTTGTATTTTGGTGAGCATGAAATCATATGAAAGCGAAAGAGGCAAAATGCCTACGTAACTGAAAGGTTTTGAAAGTGTTGAGACATCTGAGTGTGTGTAATGCCAAAAAGCTGTAATTTGTGATTATAAGTTGTTAACACAATCCTCTAAGAACATGAGGGGTGCCTCTCCTATCACAACTTTTCTTAATTTATTGTTTTTTTGGGTTTTTTTCCCCTCTCCTTTTTCTTTCATTCTCTCAAAATTAATATCAGATGATGGTTTTTGTTTCAACATTTGCTCACCTTTTGCTGCCATGTTTGGTTCACAGCATTGACAATTTCAAGTGGCCACTTGGGTTCATAGTAATTTGTACTTTGCACAGAGATTTATCCAAGTTATGGCTCAACACTGTTTTACATTTGAAGTCTATTCACCATGTTCTGGGATAACACATTATTTTTTGTCAAGCAAATCACACAAATTATTAATTCAAGAGAGCAAATTAAGCAATTTTAGGATACATATTATCACTTATGCACAAATTATCAAAAAGTTTACCACTGATATCTGCTGGGCTTGTATTTTATTATATTATGCTTCTTTTTATAAATTCAGACAATGAAAAGCAGCTAAAAATATAAAGAAGCATTCATATTACTAGTCACTCTTATGCATCGCTTGGAGGCATTTTAGGAAATCTTTGGAGACTTTCTGTTGAAACCAGCTTCCTTATTGCCCTCCTTGTTTAATTTCTCAACCCAAGGAAATGAAGAGTAAAGGATTTTTTATTCCTTTTTTTTTTCTGTTCTTTTTGTCGCTGTCTCCATACCCTCCAGCTCCAGCAAGGTCCATAATTTCACTAGTGTATCACGCAGCCTTCTCTGTTTACTGGCAGTTCTTTTAAATTAAAAGTCACAATCTGGGTGTCAAGCAATTGTTTCTGCCTCATGGCAATAAAGTCATGAACTATTTTAAGTGAAGATACATCCTCTTCCCGGTGTCGGTGCTTTGTGCGTTTTAAATGGCAATTGTCTGCCAATATCACTTTGCATTAATTAGACTGTAGTCTGAGTTTGGTGGATCACAACACACATCCTCACATATCCCCAGATGTAGACAGACTCCTGTGTTTGTGTCCACAATGCTCAATGCAATCCCTGCAGTCTTTCAATGTCACGCTGCTACCTGCTGCCTCTCTGCAATAATGTGCTGCACTGTCTAACACAGGCTTGTTTGACTTCAGGTTGGGTTACAGATCACAAGTTTTGTCAGTGATCTATTCATGCCCTTTAAGCCCTTATTCATCCACACAGTGTGACCTACAGTACATTGACATGACTCACAGCACAGCAGGACAGCAGATCTAGAGGGGAGTCATCACATCACTCTATTTTTATTATTTTTATTATACTATTTTATTTATTTGTCAAGTAAAATATGATACACAATATTTAAATGTTATCTGCATTGAGCTCACTGTTTAGTGCATTTTGAACAGTCTATGGGGAAAATATTACATAATTACTAGATTATTGATCAGATATGAGTGTGGATAATGCAAAGAATAATGTTTCAATATAATATAATATAATATTAATTTAATAATATTAATTTCCCACTTAGACTTGTAAACATTTTTATATTCTGTCAACTACTTACAAGCCAGACTGGTAAGCATGAACTTCTACATATTATTATTGGTCCTTATTTGAATTTCTTGCATCTCATTGCTTAAAGAAGTAAAAAGCGACTTCATTCATTACATAATGTGACCTACTGCCTGTTGCTTGTGGCGTCCCAGTCCATACTGGAAACCTGTGATAGTGAGGCTATTGTCCAGGTTTAGGGTTGGGGTTGTTCCAGTTACCGGGGGCCAGAATATTAAGTTTGTTTGTTTGTATGTACATGATATAACAATGAAACAGTGTAATCAAACAGCATACCGCATTGAATCATAACATCACAACTGTCTTTGACATTCGGTGCATCATCTCAGGCAGTGGAATCAGGCTGAGCACGGCACCGCACTTGTTGCTATGGAAATCATGCAAACAGAAAAGCACAGAGGAAGTGAGTGGGAACAAGAGAGTCTTTTATTTCATCTAATTTTCCCTATTAATAGGGACCTACACTATGCGAAAGACTACACAATACATTACAAACGCTTCTCAAGGTTAGAGGGTATTTGACTGATGCTGAGGATTTGTCTGCGCTGGCGAGCCATGTCAAATCACATGGGATGTACGTTCTGACCTCACATCTGGATAACAATTCCATGACTAACAACATGGTGCAAAACTTACAAGACAGACTTACAAGAACACACACGTACTACATATGTCATGTTCTGCAGCCCTGTATAACCTGTGTGAATAGTATGTTTCCAATAGGGAAATTATTCTTTCATTACGCGACAAAGAGAGCCAATGTATAGTATGCTGTACAGTTGCTATTCTAGAGTAAGTGCTCAAAAATAAAATAGGTATGCCTTTTGATAATGTTGACTTTACAAGTATCACCCCGCACCGGAGTATCTCTGTATCAGAGGAAATATTTTGCTGCGTGTGCTTTTAATTCCCACAAAATGTACCATAGACCTACCATATTAATGTACAAATTGGGTTATCCTTCTTTCAAGGTCTCCAGCCTTAAATTAATATGACATCTTTGGCAAGGAAACCAGAATGGCTTTTAAAAGAATTTAATAAAAAGCATCACTGATGAAATTAGCTAATGCCCATTGACATTTTATCCTGAGCATTATAAGAATAACTGGATCCAGTGATCATATTTCTCATGGTTTCTGATGCTACTGTCTGATAGATTTCAATTTAATTTGTAAGTGAAAAGTTAGTCTTAAGGTCAGGTGTATTCTGAGGCAAGTGGCAATGCATCTATACTGCATTCAAACAAAAGAAAAGAAAAGAAAAGAGGAAGAAGATTATTTATTCTATCTGTGTTGTGAGAGTTATTCCCTCGCTCGTGTTGTTTTTCTTTCCCAGTCCTGAAACCAGAGCAAACAGAGCAAGCAAAGCATTTAGAAGGGTGATTTCCCAAGATTTCACAAGAGTCTCTGTCTGATACAATGATACAGGATGTTTTAATGTCCAATAAACAGTCCCATTTCTTCACATAGACTGCTCACAGCAAACATTAATGATGGAACACTGGGTCCTTACCATCAGTTGCATCTGAATACAGTTTTAATCTTACATTCTCTGCGCACTAGACACAACTAGTACAAATCATTTTGCTTGTTTTATATCACATGTCAGCTCTAATGATGGAGGCCCACACAGAATATTCCAGTAGACAAAAAAGCAGTAACCGTATGTCTCGGTAAACCCACGAGAGCAGCAGCCTGTGAAACAAAGCAGCCTTCACTTTTATGTCTTTCTTTTTTTTTCTTCGTCTTCTTTCTCTCTCTCTCCCCCATACCATCTCTCTCTCTGTGTGTGGTTGTTGGTAAAGTTGCAAGTAAATTGGTAAGTAAAATGGCAGCAAGAACCTTAGGTTTTGAGCTTCTCTCTCCCATTTGAAGATTTCTAGCTGGTGTATAATGGTAGGAATGTTAGGCCTTTTATATGCAATGCTGTTGCTGAAGGATGGATGAAAGTACTGCATTTTTAGAACATTATTTATTTCTTTCCCTTAAAAGTCTATTTTTCTTGCGTTATTTATACACAAAAAAAAATACAAAAACAAAAAAAAATATTTCACAGCTTACTCTTCAAAGACACCCTTGTTTCATTGTGATTAAACTCAATGGGGTCATGATGACAACAGTGCTAAAAATGATATCCATATAAAATTGCTTCTCACTTCAGCTCTGACGTTACCAGTTGATGACGCGTCATCCATGGTCTGCAATGCAACTCCTTTTGATCTTGGTTGTTTCCATGTTTTTGAGAGGCATGCCCAAACTTCTGTGACACTTCAACTTATATAATGAAATGACACGTTGTCTCACACTAAATTAATACATCTCATTTTTTGGCTTATTATTAGCCTTATACTGGCAATGGGAAGGTAACAGCAACTTTGTCTTTTCAAACATAGAGAGAGAAAAACCTATTATTTACTTGCAATAGTCTTCAAGGAGACCTTATTAAAGTACACTTCAGCTGTATGGTTAGCTGACTTTGAGCCATCATATCAAAGATTTTGGCAACTTCCCTCTAAATCTGATTCCACAGTCACTTCCTCGCCGAGGGTCCAATTAGTGAGAGGAAATGGAACATCATACATTCAAAAACAAGTATCATAAAATATTGTAGTAGTACATATTCATCTCTTTATTGTTATTCATTCTTCCAAACAGACACTAGAACTTGATATCTCTGAAACAAATTCAAAACCATTTGCTTTGAAACAGCAGTTATGCCGTATGTACTGTAAAGTACCATCGGAGACGGCTATGGCAAGATTAAGATCAGTGGAGGAGCGGTAATTGGTCCGAAACACAAAATGCTAAGTGCAGTTAAAATATGACTGGAAGTAAAAAAAGGGGGGGAAAAAATCAATGAGAGTCAGCTGCCAGTCTGTGAGGCAGGGTTGTTTGACTACCTTGGTTTTATCGACTCATATTGTGCCTCATTATGAATGACAGAGTTAATACATTGTGAAAGCAAAAGTGCAAATATTAAATTAACACTGGATCTTTTTGGACAGTATTCCTGGCACAAAATGTCCAGTTTACCAGGTCTTGGCAGATGAGCCCAAAAGTTAATTTAGGATACTGTGTCTTGGCAAGATTATCAAATGCCATTATCATTAACCTCATCCTTCTAATATGGCTCATGTGTATTATAGTTTTTAGATCTATCAGATGCAGACCATCTGTGTGCATTGCATACGTTGAATGGTTGATGCTTTCTTGCCCTTTTTTGTCTTTATTTACTACCAACAGGCCAAGAGTATACTTGTTTTGATTTTTTAGGTAAAGTAATGAACTGAGAGGCAAAATGGTTGCCTGTATTTTACTGAAAAACAAAATTTACATGTGCTCAGTACAATTGAAGATGAGGTGATACGGAAGCAGGCAGTTATTTACTTTGTAAGTATTTAAGTTTATTCTTACTTCGGAAGCACAATAGCTCACAACAATTCATCAACATTACAAGCAATTTGTACAGGAAACTGAATCTGTTAACAATATTAACAAGTAAGCTAGTGGATTGCTAATAAAATAAATCTTTGGTCTGCTGTTCAGGGCTGAGATAACACATTCTCCCTGTGTTGAATTTTCGATTTGCGTTTTGTGCCTGTGCAGCTCAGGTTCACTCCTGATTGTCCATATGTGTCTGTAGTTGTATAAGCCCAGTGATGGACTGGCAACCTGTTCAGTGTATGTCAGAGATGTGTGCTTACCTTCTGCCCAGTGCATGCTCGAATCTCTTCTCCTTTACCAGCCAGTCCCTGAATAAGAATGAGCCTGTGCAGGAAATGAGGGAACATATGGGACACGGAGGTGTGTTTCAAGTAAGAGAAGCGACTCCTAAAGATGTTTTTGAGGTTTTGACAGAAGCATAACCTGCATAAATATGGGCATTGTTTGGCCAGAAGATTCCTGCAACCCACTGGCAATTATGTGAAAATTCGACAATATCCATATACTGCGTTTGTTTGTGTGCTTTCTCTTTCCCTCCCTTATATTGGGATTGTTATTTCATGCACTTTTTTTCAACTACATACAAAGGAGCAACAATAGTAAGAGCCATTAAAAATAAATGGACATGTATAAATCCATACACAAGGTTAAAATATGTATTTGCTTGTAATTAGAAAAAAAGCTCCAGTCACACAGTGCATGTTGGCCCTTGAAAAAATAAAAATAAAAAAATAAATCAGCAATAAATAGATCTTCCAGTAACACTTGAGCTCTGTCTGGCTCTGCTGTAGTACAAGACAACACATAATTAACACTAGTCACCAAAACCAGAGCACCCTTTTAGCTGTTGTTATTATTGCTTGCATGAGTATGTGCACCCCTCCGCCCAGATAAGGTGTCACCAGGGCAGAAACAAATGCTGAAATGAGGTTCACAGTGAGGTATAATGCACATATTTAAAAGTTACACCAACGCTGACAGTAACTTCAAACATAGTAAAACACCTGCGAAGCCTTTTTGTTATTTTGCACTTGAATGTAAACCAGAACTTGAGCGTGCTTAAAAGTCTTAGGGAAGAGGATGGAAAAGTGCTGGTTTAATTTATTTATCATCAATAGTTGCATCATGGTCACAATGTTTTAAAAACCTTAACTAAATCACTTCAGTTACCTGAACTGAGGACACCTAAATGTCAAAATCATTACAAAATGAGTAAAACATGCTATGAAGTATTTTCTTTATATTATTTATATTATTATTATTATTAACAATTTAAAAAAATGCAAGTAAAATAGAAGTAGAAGTAAAATTGGAAAATTTTTTCATAAGGTGTGGCTTCTAGTACAAATATGAAGAAGGCACAGACTCGTTCCTTTCCTAAACTAGGACGCCAGCATGTGACAGACTTCATAGACAAAAGAACAGTTTTGGACTCTAATCTGTTTTTGTTATGCAGGTCAGTTGATACTTTTTATTTATTGTGTGTGTTGTTTCTTTCTCTGTTTTTATTCTTTTTTTGGACATTTCAAATTTTTTGTACAATGCAGAAGGTTGGAAAACTGGAACCATTCGTGGAGTCCTCAGCCTCACAGAATTTCAGGTCATCTCGCTTTGCGTTTATCCTGCCCTGGTTTCTAACAAAAACAGATGTCTTCAGAATCTGCAGCAAGATACCAGGTGTGAAAGTAGTGGTAGGTTCCAGAGCATAACATACAAGAGAAATATTAAAAAAAAAAAAAGAAAGAGAAAAAGGCCTCTGGGCAAATGTCTGTTTTACACAGGCTGAGCCTCTGGGTCGCTGCTGGCAAGATACTCGACAAATGACAGCACTTGGTTGGTTGTTTCGAGGCTTTGAGGACATTTGCCTTCATGTGACAGGTTGTGTATCCTTCTCCCCATTCTCAAGAAACGACTGGCTATAAATCGCTATATGTATTTTTTGTCCACTGTCACTGAGATAGGAGATGGCACTCTTGCATCGTGTTTTGAATTGAGTTTTTCAATGCATTTGTCTAATTTTCAGTCCTCTTCCCTTGTTTTCAGGTCATAATGTTCAATATCAATATCTTCTCTACCAATCAAAACAAGTCAGTCAAACTTTCCATCTGCTAAAAGTTTATAATTGAAAATTCGGAATATCAATTTTGGTTCACCACAGATGACAATTTGTTTGTCTTTGAAAAATACACCCTTGGGGCCTATATTTAATCACCAGTTGAACAAAGAGTGGAACAGATGCCTGTATTAGATAAAACATCAACTCAGATATTTCAGACAGTTCTTCAAAAATCACAAAATCCGGTGTTACATTAACACAACACATATGGTGCCATGAAGAACCACAAAAGAAGCATCAAACTGCATGCACAAACAACCAAACACTACAAAAACTCCATCGAAAGCCAATAGTTGCTGTTAAATGGGACAATGTAGGCAACAGTGGCCATCCACCAGCAGAAAAATGGAATCAGTGAGGCATTGTTCCTCAGAGAAACTCTTTCTGCTCCTGTGCCTCTGTCTTTCTGGGGACAAACACTAGATTTTATGACCTGGCAAAGGTTCTGCAAATACCTCCCCTCCAGTGACTCACTTAGACCCATGCTGTCTGCAATAAACAGGATAAACAACATCCTCTAGCATGGTAGTATTTGCAACAGCATAGTATTTGATTTGTGGTAATTGGCTGTAATCATAAAAAGAGTGCATACATACATAGGATAGCAATCATTAAACACCCTAGCCTCCTTGCCAGCTTACTTATTGTGAGAAGAAATTGCTGCCTTCCTCCAGAAAATTGTATTACACAAATATATGTGAAGGGTTCAAATCAGTATTTTATTTTTTTTTAAACCCCAGGTGACAATTGTTGCATTAACAACAGCTCTCAAATAGTTCATATAATAAATATAACAGAAGCATAACAAACCTGTTCAGATTCTGAAACTTTTGAAAATAAATGACATGCTGTTTCAAACCTGCAGTGCAGAACTTGTGTCTCCCCCCTCTGGCAGTGACATTAATTACACAAGGTCTGTCGACACTACTGGCCCTGGAAGATTCCCAGGCTTGTGTTCAGAAAATACATAAAAAATATAGAGACATCTCGACGGTGCAAAGACAATGAGCCCTTATTTGGGTGGAGTAAATATAATTGTTACTTAGCCCATTTCAAATATTTTTAAAAATGCCAACCAGTGCAAGAGTGGGAAGGTGGCATCCACATTTGCCCTTAGTCCCTTCTCTACAATGGTAGTCCATGTTTGTCTAGTTGACCGCGCATGAGGGTGGATGTAACCTCTGTGACGACACCTACAGGTTTCTGAAGAACACTTTTGAAATTCAGAGTTGACTGCTCCACACCATCCAGACAGGGCCTACGTGCTTAACCATGTGTCCCTCAAAACAGCCACACCCTCAATTATACAGAACTGTAATTACTAAATGACATTTAAACAGGTGAGCAATATAAAAATTCACACCCCATACAGTTGCCACAAAAAGGGTAATTAGCTAAAGGCTGTAAACATGTTTATTTCTACTGTAAGTTGGGTGTTTTACCAATGGGAGTCAATGGGGACTGACTTGCTGTTGGAGCCAGCCTCAAGGGGTCATTCAAAGACCTGTGGTTTTTAATCATACCCTTGGCTTCACCTACAGAGGTTGCCACTTGGTTTGCCCTCGCCATCAATTGCTTTCCTTAGTAGACTGTCACCCTTTCTCTGAATGTGTGCCTTTTTTTATCTTGAGCAGCAGAACTTCCTCTTAGATGCTTCCTATTTTTTTTTTTTTTTTCACCATAGCTCCTGCCAAACTTGTAGTTGCTGCAGCGTACAGTCTCAATCGATACGATTGCTCATTTCTTCAGCTCTGGCAAACCAATCACTTCTTCATGACGTAAAGCACATCACCACCTGCACGGGAATGTTGCCACAGATGCAAGATTTAAAACTGTAGTATACAGGCTGAATCAGCATTGTGTGAACTTCTTTGACAAGTTTGAACTTGTCAAAGGCAGAGTAAACACAGAGTAAGGGATATAAATGTAATGAGTGTTCATTTCTATAATTTAGAAGTCCCACCTCCAGCTTTAAATGTATATACAAGTATGACAAACTGCCTCATCAGTGGCGGCACAGTGGTTGATGAGTGGTAGCAGAGTGAAGTCATAGGTGAGATTTGTCAGCTCATTCATTTCTACAGTATTGTAGCTGTATATATGCTGCCTTAGCTGGATTGAGAATCAACTATCAGCAGCCAGCTGCTACTCAGCGTCTGACACACTCCAGTCTTGCAGTGTGGATGATGTGCCCTCTCTATTTGCCTCACTCTTCAGATTTCTATCCTCCTACGTGCATATTATATTCATAAAGCTCAGGCACATGCATGAGTGCTCCAGGCTGGTTTTTGCACATCTGTATGTAAACCAGCAGGGAAGGGCTCGGATGTGTAGATCAGGCAGACACACTATAGCCAGTGTCACAGCTGTAGGCTGAGTCCCTTAGGGAGTGCTCTACCAGCCACCCTGTAGAAAAGTGCCAGAGCACATCTGGGTCCCAGCAGGTGCGTTGCAGTCCCATGATAGATTGTCGTTTGCCAGTTAAACCTTTGGTGTCTTTGTGTATCAATATGAAGCTCTACATTCAGCTTTGATTAATCATCATTTGTTGGAATAAGACACAAAAAATATAACATTTTTATTATAAAAGAAGAAAAAAAATATCTTTGGTGATAATAATAGGGAAGTGATTTTAGATGTTGTCACTGATTGTCATGAAAATGTCTGAAGGTCAAATATCACTCTTTTAACAATAGCCTTTTATCACAGTGGGTTTTTTTTTCTCTATTTTTCTCTATTTTTTTTCTTACAATTAAATAATCAAATGTGGCATTCTGTCCCTTACCATCCATCTATGTAAATTATGATACTGTTGTGTCAGGAGTTTTTGTCCTTTAAGGACAAACTGTAAACATTGTTTACATTTTTATTGAGGTGAGGAAAGGATGAAACAAGGATAGCCAAATGTCATTGTCATCCCGTCTCATCATTATTCTGTGCTGCCATGTGCCAATATCATCAGAGATAAGCAAGTGCAGAGTAATTGCAAAGATAACTTTCATTTAAGGAAGCTCTAATACTTGTCTGTGATTCTTAATTGTAGATGTTCTCTGCAGAATGTCGCTGACCTTCATATCCCCTTTTGTTTATCAGCAAAGCCATCAAACGTATGTTTGACGATATCTGTGTGAGGCAGTGATAAATGATTGACTCGGAGTTACAGAGTCTAATTACATTCTATAAATACAAGAAATAAGAAACATGGTTTTGTGTGATATGCACGATTCACTGCTGCAGTTAACAATACACATTCCCCTAAATGTGTTAATTAGAAGCAAGTCATACAAAAAATAACAAATTTGCTTGTGTCAATTTATTTTTGCTTACTGACATCACACCCTAAAACCTGGACAGATGACAACTCTTACACGTTTTGAGGTGTTTTAGTGTGTTTCTATAATACTTGGCATTGTTCTTTTCTTTTCTTTTCTTTTCTTTTCTTTTCTTTTCTTTTCTTTTTTTTTCTTTTTTTTTCTTTTTTCAAAGTAGCATCTAACTGTAAGAGAGTTTATATAGGCATCTTTGAGCTATAAAATTCAAAAGATAAATTCATCAAAGGAAAGTATTTTATGCTTTTTTAATCATCACGCTGACTCAGTTATGAAAATGCAGACAAATGTTTAAATTCCAGCTTGTTGCATTGTAAATAATACAGTATCGTATTCTTGACAACTTTGCTGCTGTTCAAGATAGATTGTATACACGCAGAACATGCCTCAAGTGCAGTAGACTTTGTATCATCCCCTTATCATATCTGTCATCACATCCATATTTTCAAATAAGACTCCTCTGGCAACAAATAGTCCAAAGTCAATAAGAAGAAAAGCTAACAAATAAGAGAAAGTCCAAAGATAGCATTAGGAGAATAGGCATCTCTGGCAGCCGAGTTTCAATCAAAGAAAAAATAAAGTAAACAACAATGCAGATGTTTGACTTAAATAATTAAAATGTTTTTGTGGTTGATGATATCATGCAAGGATGCCCCATAGGGAGCTGTAGCCTCAGGCTTGACACTAGTGGCAGGAGGGGCAAAGCAGAAACTGCAGCGAAAAGAGTAACAGGTGAGTTTAGAATGATCACTGGTTGCCTGAGGAGCCCATGAGAACATGCTCATAGGATAATAACTAAAAGGAGACAAGGTGAAGAAAAAAAAAAAAAAAGACTACTGTCAGAGTTGTCATCTTTCCTGACAATACTTAATATTTTATTAACATTAGACTTGAGGAAATTGCTACAAAAACCATTTGCCTAGCTCCTGGAAAACAAATCCAGATGCCTTATATTTATTCCAACATCATTAATTAAGGAGGGAGGAGAGAGATGTCTAAAGATAATATATCCTGTCCATACAAGAGACACAAGTACAGTTTGAATCCTATTATAAAATAAAAATAGAACAGTTGTGAAAAAGACAACAAAACATAATGATTATATTTGAATAGAAAACAATGTTTAAGAAGTTCAGGTTGTTCTGACTGTAAAAAAAAAAAAAGAAAAGTCTAATGAAACGTCTCTCCTGTTGAATGAATTTTAAAATGTTGCACACTTCAACTTTTAAATGACAGAGTTATCTAAATAGCATCAAACTGCAGCTTGTGCTTCAAATTACTGAAGCTCTGATCTGATTTGTGTGTGTGTGTTTGTGTGTGTGTCAACGAAGGGACACACATATGTATGTTTCTTTAGAGTTAACATCACAGGTTTACACAAGTGGGTCAGTTACACGCCGCCCCACTTTGAGGTTGAACAAGGTGTCATGAAAAACTATTTTACATGGCAGCAGACCCAAGTTTGAAAATAGCTAAGTGGAATTTTATTTGAGCTGTGCTTTTCCACCTCCATGTCTGAGAAAAACACAGTGTATGTTTGTGCATCTGAATCCTCTCCCCTTCAACTTCTCTGGGCTTTGATTTCTTGACATATTCCCTTGCTGCTTTTTTGCTTCAATGCTCCGTGCACTGTGTTGTCTCCCATCTTCTTGTATCCGTCTCCTATCTCATCCCACATGTGCTTCCAGGCAACGCAGGGCTCACAGCCTGCTTTCCATAAAGATAACATTGCTGAGTTAGACAGATGGGGTATAAATGTTCTCTCAGTGATAAGTATTTGCTTAGATACACCAACAGATAAAGAAGATTATTGATGGTGTCTTGAATTTTCAATAAAAATATGAAGTCTTGAGTACAGTTGGCGGATTGGACACAATGCATTGTAAGAGCCCATGTTCCTAATTGGGGAACAAACTTGCCGAAATGTGTTTATCATCATGAATGTTCCTGAAGCTGCAATTTGTGATGTTTTACCAGTACATTTGTAGTTTGTAGCTGTAAATCACTTTGGCATCAAATTAAGAAGTGGAACTTCTGACAGAATGTAATGCATTTTCCATCACACAAAATACTGAAGTAAAGAATACATCTGACATATGCAGGACAAGAAGAACACACGCAGTAGCTTGTATCATGTAGACTTTCTACATAAAAACAAATCCCAGATGTTAAGGTTTTAAAACATAGTGTTGACAGTGGATTCACACTGTTTTTTTTTTTTTTGTTTTGTTTTGTTCTGTTTTTTTTTTTTTCTGAGGCACTGCCAACCCAGAATAGAGCAAGAGAAGCAAGGGGAAGGGGTGTGTTTAAAAAAAAACTGTTTTCCTAAATTACACATTAGATTAGGTACAGATGGGCACATTAGATAGTCAACGTGGTCCTTTCTGGAACATATTTATTAAAATATATATATATAGGCTTTGGAAATGTAATTTAATCTCAAAAAAGAGGGTAAATAAGAGGCTGTGTGTTAAGTATGTATAGTATGTACAGAATGGGTAAAGGCCACATGACCCACCTGAGCTTTTTTCTAAATCTCTGCTGTGGTGGCATCTTTATTCCACCCTGGTAGCTGCAACTTAATTCTAAGTGTTACTGAACTCCCTGTCAAACATTGTGTGTTGATAAATCTCCTAGTTATACTTAAATCAATATAGGGGGCAAGGTGGTGGGTGAAAAACCTTTATAATCCTTGCCCTCAGCAATTCTTCGCACGCGGGCCAATTTCAGTCTGGTTTTATCATTTGAACCTGACAGTTTGCAGTACGTTGAGTGGACCCGATCCATATTGTTTGATACTACTCTTGGCTCACACCCATAAAGTATTCCAATCAAAGTTGCTGAAATGTGATTTTAGTGTCAGAGGGAAACCTCGTTTGTTTATGCGGTTGTAAGATTTCCACATAGAATATCAATGTGGGAGGCAATTGAGCAAGTACCAATCAATTTCTACCAACGTGAAAAATGTTACAGCGGCCCATTTAATGACAGGAAATATGATTACATTCTTAATGTTATTATTAAATTAGTGACAAGACATAAAGCAATGACACAGAAATGAGAATTATCTGTAGAATTATCTCTGCTTGATTAAAGAGTCTACAAGAATAGCCACCAGATGATTTTTCTAATCATGCAGTCTGCGATTTTACTTTAAGTGCAGCAATTTAGGTAAAATTTGGCAAGCACAGCCAGATTAACTTGCATCCATAGTTTCCCAATCAGAGGCATCAGTGTGATGTTTGTAAAGTGTTGGACCACTTAACAAATCGAGAAAATCACACAAATTTCTGATTTTTTTTATGTGGTTAGTCACTGTGGTAGATGATATTACAAAATTTCTAGATCCAGGTTGTTTTTACTGATTCCATGGTTATTCCATCATTCCTGACCTGCTGAATTAATCCCATCGTGTCCATTGCTCATTATTCATAAATTGTACATGAGTAATTTGTTGGGGATAAGCCAACCAGCAAAATAACAAAATCTAATGTTAGAGAAATTTAAACAGTAAAATAGTTCAGTTTACAAGCTGATATCCAAGTTGCTGGTCAAAGAAATGAGAATGTTTCCACTGCCAAAGGATATGAAATTGCAGGAGGAGTGATTGCAGATGGACAAGGATGTATTTCACTTTGACATTTGAAAAACTAAATTGGGCCTTGGAATTATATATTTCATGGGACACAGCAGGTGGATCAGCGGCAAAAGAAAAGCTGCAGTGGTTGAGCAGAATAAAAATGTCAAATTGAAATAGTTTTCCACAGTAAGTGTACTGATTTAGGGTCAGCACATCAGGTATATCGTGGTGTTATGTAATCCCTCTAAATCATCTGCAGCACAAACTCTGTTCACTGCACCTCCTTTCAGGCAAGTTGTCAACATGAGCATGTAAATGGATGCTGAAAAAGGAAAATACTATGTTCTGTGGAGATTCAACATTTAGCAACAACATTTACTGTGTGTTTTTCTGCTACCACACATCAAATGAAGTGACAAATAAGACAACGCTATCTTGCCAGGTGTCAAAATGAGACGAAGCTCCATCTCCTCTGTCTCATGTAGATTATTTGCAATTTAGCCGGCCAGGTTTGAATGTCTTCAGGATGCTATATTGAACATCATTGGGACAGCTTGTTAGCATACCTTCAATTGAAGCTCATTTCGTAGGTTGCAAGAGGCAGAAACAATCTTCAAGCGCTCCTCCTAGGCTGCGAGAAGCAGCGTCAAATGAGTGAAGGGTCAGCACACCAACAGTTAGAGGGAAGCCTCAGGGACATGTATAAAATTGGATCTGCCATTTTCTGAAAAATGTGCTGTTGATTTGATACTTTTCGGGCCTGGGTTTTGTTCCTGAGGATGTCCATAATAGTTGATGAAGACAAATTACAGGTGCTTCCCTCTAAAGGAAAAGATAGGAAAGGAGAGGAAGAGAAACTAGATCTCAGGGGAGGCCTGTCTCATCTTCTTATACATTCAGAGAAGACTATCCATACTTTACAGAACATTAGTCCAATATAGGAGAATAGATCAGAAAAAGGGGTTATTAAAGGTTAATCTCAGACATTTTAAGTATTCATAGATTATTTCACTGTCCCCAGAGAGTTTGGTCGATGTCTGTGAACTTGCATCAGTCTTTCCTAAAGCTAGACATCAGAGGCAGAACCCTTGAATTTGTGATGTCACTGGGGTGTAAAATCGGGAGCTGCTGATTCGTGGGCTCTGACTATGTGCAGCCATATTAACTTCACACCGAAATGAAATTAAAATTCTGGCTCTGTGAAGCAGAATGTAAACCTCAAATGAGTGTAAAACTCAACTCAAAATAAAATCTTATGACAGCACAAAGTCAGCTTTGGACTCTACTGTCCAAGGACAGATGAATAATACACAGTCTGGGAATTTCTAAAATGTGTGGCATTCCCCCCCTTTGAAAATCACAACCAAAAAATGAGTTTGTTAGCTGTTGTGTACGGTTGAAAAGCGCTAAGCTGCCTTTAAACTAACCCAGTCCGAGCCAATGGGGGTTAAATTAAAGAGAGATGATGCCCTTATGATACTTTAAGCTTAGACTGAGATACTCTTCAGAAGGGGCTGCGTATACCCATATGGGAAAGCCAGAGAGATCACAAATAAATGCATAATTTCTCTGCTTGTGCGTGTCTGTGTGTTGTATAATTTTCAGCGCTTGAGTGTTTTGAGTTTGTGTCTGCGTCGGGCTGTAGTGGTGGCTGACAGCCTTATTGGCATTTTCTACGGTGATTTCTATGAGCTTACTCTATTAGAATCACAGAGGGCTTCCATCTAGTCCGCAGCAGCCTGCATGCAAAAGAAGTGTCCCTGGAGCCTCTGTTTACCAACCAAGTCGGATTTGCTCCTCTCAAACGCAGCCAGGCTAAAGCTCAGCTACCCAGCAAACCCCGCCAGTGTCCCTCCCTCTGCCCTCGCCACCAACACAACCCACATACATGCGCTCATGCACGCACACACATGCACACACACACGGGCGCAAAACAGCCCCCCACCCACCACAACACCACCACCACCACCAGTCCTTGAGGCTTTCATTTTGTCGCTCATCCTTAGTCTACTTTTTTTTTTTTTTTTGCCAGAATGTGTTTGAAACTTTCCAGACTGCAGGGTTTTTATGTAAATCTTGTGGCACACACACAAAAAAAAACAAAAAAAAAACGTGAAGCCATAGTTACAAGCCAAAGCCGTATCCTTAAAAAAAAGGAGACACTTCAAACAGAATTGTTTAAGTCTCCCCAAATAACAAAATTGGAGAGGGATTGTATTGTTGCTTTCACAAAATAGAAGGAGGGACTTCAAGAGCTTGTTAATAAACAGTGAATACAAACTCTTTTTTTTATTATTATTATTTTTTCCGCTATGAAAAAGATGTTTTCAGTCTGCTTCCAAAAGAAAGAAAAATTTTTTTCTTCTTCTTCTTTTTTTTTTTTTTCATTTGTTCGCACAGAGTTTGAGCACAAGGCAAGTTTTGCCGTGCGCTTTTATATTAGTCTTTATATTTTTGTTTCGGGGGCCTTTGATATCTCCCCCCAAACAAAATCTCTCTTGGTTGGGGAGTGTGAATTGCTTGCCTTTAAGAATTGCTTCTTGATGCTAAAGGAAACAATCCAAAGACAAGAACAACAAGGGGACTGCGTCTGTCTCATCCGAGCGGCTCTTCGTGGGGGAAGGATCGTCTCGCGCTTGACGGAGTTCGTCTGCACTTCGCCTCGTGGGGACATGTCACGTGTTTCTTTTCTAAAGCGCTGAAAAGGGGGGATTGTACATCGCCAGCAGAGGCTCATATATCCTGACCTGTCTTTTTTTTTGTTTGTTTCTTTTTTTTTTTTTGTCGTTGTCGTTGTTGTTGTGACGAGTCAGCGGAAATCAAGCGAAAGTACAGTGCGTTGGTGATCATAAAAATAAACCAGCGCAATTCTCGTGTACCAAAGAGAAATCACACCATAATGGCTCAAATTAATTCTACACTTCACAGTGAGCTTCGTTTATCACTTCTTTTTGGCAGCCAATATTTTAGCATTTAACTCTGGAACACCAACTTGGCTGCATGTTTATCTGCCCTGGCCTCTCTATTTGCCCTCATTATAAAGGTCTGACCTGCCAACACATAGAAAACAATAAAAAGTAAACATTAACAGTCAATAAGCAACGGGAGATGGCAGCATACCAAACATGAGAGGAGAACAAAACTGATACCATCATTTTCATTATTCTTAGCATGTTTTTGTTATTTCTTGGCGAGGGGATTAATGTGAATTTACACAGAGCTGTTGTCTTGGCATCCGTAATTGGCAGCCTGCCACAAACCTGGCATAATACTGTCATTCTTCTTATCAAAAATAAGCCGGAGCATAGTTATGAGTTCAGCGATGCTACGTTAACTAGCTGGCACCCAGTGTTCACATGTGACATTGTCAAGAAGAAATTATTTTCTGCCTTTACAATAAACATCTGCGTGATAGTTCCTCGGTGCACCTTCAAAGCTGTTTCTGCTTCAGCTTTTGTCTGTCACCAGAACAGAGCTGAGTCACTGACTGTCACTTCCAGCTGCAGTCTGTGGGCTCTCCAGACATGAAATCAATACTCAACATTTTCCTTCTGATAGACACATACTGGGGACAGACAGATTCCCCTTACCGAGACTGCACTTGATTGAGCCCCACTTAGATTGCTAATGTGACTGATGGACTGACACAGACAGCTCTACAGGAAGTGACTGTGTGATCTATTGTGACAATCTCTCGCTGACAGCAAGGAAGTGTATTTGAACGAGCTTGTGCCGTTGTTTCTGACTGTTAAATGCTCTTTGCCTTTGTGCTTCCCGTCTGTTTCCTTTTCAGAAGTCCACCTTGGGCCACAACAGCGGATTCTGTTCAAAATCTGAGGACGTAGTTTTTTACCTTAAGTTTTTTTTTTTTTTTTTTTTTTTTTGCTGTGCATACAAACTGTAATATATAAACAAAAGACTTGAAAGAGAAAGTGATCTAACAAGAACACTTTAGTCTTTTCTGAGTCCAACAGTGAAGTAAGTACACACAACAGCTTGGTATACAGGTATTCATCTCAAACGAAGACAATGAATTATAGATGAAAAATCTATTGTTTGGGGCATCCATCAACTACAGCTTCTGCCAATGGTGTGGGAAGGGACTGCTATCATGTTTTTAAGTTGCTTAGATATATATATATGCATAATAGAGTGTAGTAGTAGTATATACATATATATAGATATATATACATATCTATGTAGTTTGATAATTGATAAATTTGGCAATAAGCTGTTGACTTTGAGAGTAAACTAATCTGAGCATTGTTGTGAACTTTGCAATAGATCCGCTAATGTCAGGTAATGTTTTTTTTTTTTTTTTTGGAAACAGCACACAGCAGTAGTTGAAATACAGTCTAAGAGTCTGAAATTATCTTTGGATGCTTACAGTGCAGTTGCCACCACATTTCGCACCTTTGGACACTTTATTAAAAGAGCTAATAAAAACCTCAGACTCTTCTGTGAGACAAAAGCAAACAGTGGCTGTTGTATCTTGTCTAATTATTTTAAAGGTTACTCTCAAATTTATGATAGTAATTTTCTGCTCTTTCCATTCCTAGGAGACAAAAGAAACAAAGATTAAAACCACTTGTTGCCTTTTATCAGATAGATAATTTTATATTTTGTTTTTTTTTTTTTTTTTTTTTTTTTTTACACTTGAAGGCAAAAGTATTGGCTCACTCCTACTTCAAATCTTAATATCACTGTGATAAAATTCAAAGTCGTGCTTGCCTCAGATTGGACAACAGCTCCTTATGTGTTACACACTGAAACCCCTGATTACTACTGGCTTCAAAAAGAGAAGAATCTTTCCATGGACAGCGTGAGGTTGAAGCCCACCAAAGGATGAACCCAAACTAAAACGCCAGCCAAAGTTCTCCCAACCTCTCACAGTCTAGCAGTAACTTTAAACCAAAATCAAACACAAAATCCAAATCCAATTTAAAGAGCTCTCCAATGAAAATCAAGTTTTAACCTTGTTAACTTGTCCATATGGTGTTTTTTTTTTGTTTTTTTTTTTCAATATAGAAATAAGCAGTCATTGCCATGGCTGAGTATTTCCACCTTGGAACTGATCTGTACCAATTGAAAAAAATTAAGACAAAAAACATTCAGAGAGCCTGGGTTTCATATGAATGAGGCTGAAACCTCAAGCACACAGCTGACTTGTCGGGGCATAGAGCGACAGTTTGCAATACCACAGCCATTAACAATAAAAAGCTAACAAACACAATAAATAAAAGATTTGCTCACCATTCTTACATGTCTGCTCAACTTTATTTGTGAAAAAAACTACATTCAGCAGATTTTAATCATATGAGAGTATTTTTATATACTGGGAGGAGTTTTTCCATAATTGTAACTGTGTGATCAGATTGTTGTCCTCACAGTTTACATTTTCAGAATCTTGGCTTCCTAACTGCGACTCCATTACTTTGGTGTATTCCAAATGAAATAGACTCAGTGTACATAGAATTTGTTTATCCAGTTTATATTGCCTCTCTACAACATGCAGTGAAATAGCACTCAACAAAAATTTTTCTAGGTTTGCCGTGGAAGGTGTTTTCATATTGCTTTGTTAAAGGTTAGTGTAGAGCAAGAACATCAAGCATTTTAACTTAAGGACGACAGGCTTGTCTGTAATATCAATTCATGCGTGTTTGAATTCCATTGTGCTCCTTGCCTCCAATCATTTCATTCAGAAAGTGTATTATACAGATAAAGATGTATATATTTTTTTGTTACTCTGAGCCCGTTTACAGAGATCACTCTTTTAGCTGGCTCTTAGACTTTAATTACTGTGCATATCATCAATTCCAATGAAGTAAAGCAACACAGATGGCAGCAGTGGCCCCTGAAGCGAGTTGCTGCAACACCGCAGCAACAATCTGCAAATGTCTTTAGTGCGGGCACATTTTATTCATTTGGTCATCAGTGTCCTGGTAGTGGCAGCCAGCCTGCTGCCCTCGCTCCAGTCCGTTACCACTCCTCTCCCACTTCTCTTCTGTCACACTCCCGCTATTAGACCATATCACATCATGTAGGCAGTCTTTTTTCTTTCCTGTTTTTTTTTTTTTTCCACTTAGTTTAAGTTAGCAGGATACAAAAGCAATTTTTTGAACACAGAAGCTCAGGAATTACCTTTTGCCTTTATTCGCAGGTAGCATTTTGAGACTAAACACTACACATTATCATTTCACTTACAGCAACATCAAGAATGGTATTTCAAGCAAAATATCAGTATTTGACGTGACAGCTAGATTATTTTATTTATCTTTCATTGTGTATATGCTGTGAGACAAAGACACCAAATGAGATAAACAATCTAAGGACAAACAAGAAATTTCAGCTATATTCTGCTTCACCAAGGCCATAATAGCCTAATAGATGGCAAACCTATCTATTAGGCTATTATGGCCCTGACCTGTGAGCCTGTGTACTGGGATTTGTGAGTAATTTGTTACTAAATTGGTTAATTGCCTCTCATTTCTTTATAATCGCTACAATGAACCAATGAGCAATGATTTAACTGCTGAAATAGTAAGAGTAACTTCAGATGGCTTACTGCAAAGTCAAGAATGACCTTGTTTCACCCTTATGCTGTTTGAAGCTGCCGATCCTGTCCAGGTCTTACTGTGGCAGGTGATCTTTATCTGGGTGGCAACATCTGCCTCAGCTGCTGCTGCTGCGCTGGGACCCAATCTAACCTTAGGCTCCATGATAGGTTGAGGAAACCTGCCAAAGTATCTTCATAACTTCAGACTCTATTGTCACAATAGCCAATATGCTGCTCACAGTGTAGCTGCTATTGGAGACAGAATACTCGGGTGAAGGAAGAAGGATGCTCTCCCTCTCTCCACCAGACAAGCTGCCGCCTTAATAGAATATGTTTTGCTCTTGCAGCCCAGAGTCTATAGGTCCTCCTATTCACGTTTGCATTGTCTGTAGCTTGCTTTTTTTTTTTTTTTCGTTCCTCTCACCACTCAGTGCTACCATCAGCCTGAGCAGGGGAAGTGAACCCAGCCATTTTGTTGGAACCTCCTTCTTCTGACACATTTCCCCAGCCGAGGAAGAGCGTTCACACAGACACTATGAAACAAACATTCTCTTACTCTTCCCAGGAGAATCTCCAGGCTGCAGAGCGACACCCCACTGGCTGTCTCAAAAAGGGAAGCTACGTGGTTCCAGAGCTCTTTTTCTTTTTCCTTTTGTTTTTTGTTTGTTTTTTTGCAGCATGGCATCTATGCACATTTGCGGCCATCAGTAGTTGGGGCAGAAACGTGGAAATGTGTGTGTCCCACTCTGTGATAGGCTTCAGCTCTGTTTGGCAACTTTTTCTGGCTCAGTCTCTCTCATCCTTGGAAGGTTTTCCTTTTAGTGAGTACCATCATTGTTCAGTCTGTTAAATCCTGTTTAGGCTCTCTGTAACCCTCTCTTGCACCTCTTTAGCTAGGATGTGTTTGTCAGTGAAGTACCTCAACTGCTTACCACTTGTATTTGATTCAGCTCATAAGATAATTTCTTCTAAAAATATCTTGCTCTTGAATAGTGACTATTTAGAGGCTCCCTGACATAAAATGAAAGACTGGCAGAAACAAATCTAACTGATTGATGTCAACAATACGATTGTAGCTCTACTACTATGGGAAAGCTACCTTTGGCTCTCAATGCAAACCTCTTTTTCACTAGCCTCAGCTTGACAGCCCATTTTAAGATAAGATTTTGGAAAAGAAATAATCTAATGGGCATCTGTTTTAGTGGCTAGTAAAATCTGAACCTTGTATTTTGAGAAAGATGCAACAACTCCAGCTTTAGAGTATTTAACATTGCTCCTGTGTCTAAAATTCCACAGGATCTGTCATTGTTGAACAAATGCTAACAGAATGAGTGTCAGCCTTTTACTGTAGGCCATCACAGGTGAAATAACTGAGCAAGTCCATCTGCTTCTTTATTAGTTGGATTGGTCAAGTGTGGAGGTGGTGGACCATTGTAGAGTAGTGTTTTTTTTTTTTTAAATGGTCATGTTGGCTATTTAAGTCGGTGCTTGATGTCAGAGCTGTGGGAGCCAAATGTCAGTCTTTTCCACCACATTTTACTGAATTTGTGGAAAGTAAAAGCAAAAGCTTAGAGGGATGAAATTAAGATTAACCATTGTAACTCGTAGTCCGTTGTCATGAGAGAGGACCAGGTAGTTTTGAAGGTACAAGCTTTAAGGGCAGTCTCTTTCTTGGAAGATATAAACTGTTTCCATATATAGTTTTGCTTTTTCATTTCACTTTGTACTGTTTATTTAGTTAAGTGTGTTTGACAATTTCACCAACTCAATGAGTAAATAAATTTCCTCCTCACATAAGGGACACATAAGTACATTTTATGTTGTCTTTTATGAGTGCTTGCATGGAAATTTTATGGACAATTTGGACCATTTTACAGTCTCCTTTCCTGTCAGATTACTCATACATAACATCAAAATACAAGCACAGAATTTGCTCTCATCATTACACTCCACCTTGGATCCAAGAATAATTGGATAATCATCCTGCACATTTCACCCATTCCTCTTCTTTACACAAGTGGCTGCGCCAATTCCATTGTTGCAAGTGTAACAATAAAAAAGTGTCAAAAGTAAACTGGGTGCCTTGGTAAAAATGACACCCCTCCTTCCCATCCAACCCAAACAAATGTTGAAAAGCAATTATGACTGATGATTAAACTTTGTGATTCCCTCTTAACCACTCTGCCTGTCAAGCTACACTTCTTCAGCCCTGTTTTGCTGTCACTTGGCCTTTCTGCTCCACCAGTCTTCTTTTAGAAAAGTACTATCTTTTCTTTGTGGACTGTCTCAGAGGTAAGAGGGTGATTCCTCTAGTGAGATAAAACCACCTTAACTGGACTACATAGCAATAATCTAACATCCATGTGTGACAGTGACACTAGGAACAGAAACCGCTGAATCACCAAAGGGGGCCTCCACAAACAAACAGAGTATTTTTCGTGCAGACCTTTAAATTGTCCAAGAGAACATCTTATGGGGAAGGGGAGAGCTAGCTACTAGCATACAATATACAGGAGACAAAACTATGTTTAAGAAATACAAAATAATTAGTCATTGAGAATTGCTACACTCACAAGTGTACTACAAGCACACACTTTTTATGGAATATTACTATGGCACAGGTGTGTTGTCACAGATGACTCAATATGTTGTCAAACATCCATTTTTTCAGTGTTTCAGTTATTCAAAGTCACAGTGTTACAGATATTCTTCTGAAGCGCTTAGACAGGAATTCTCTTGCTGCTACAGTGTGGGATGTATGGACAGAATATCAAAATACTGGCGAGGATCAACAGATCCAGACTGACTACAGTTTGGATCAATATGTCTGCCTTTTGCAGATGATGCCATCTTTCTGTCTTCTCAAGAATTTGCACTGAAGCAGTTTGGTGCTGAATAGGATGCACTTAGAGTGAGTGACAGAAACAAAGTGCACTACATGTGTATAAAAGTATTTGCAAAGAAGAGATTTTAAACAACAGGACATGGTACCCATATGTGATGATCAGACTGCACTGATATACTGGAACCAAGGGGCCTAGTCCAGACAGTGAAAAACAGGGCCTAACCAAGATCAGTGAAGAGTATATGGGCAGGTGGTCCAGTATGAAAATAGATTGTTTTTATTCTATCATCCGAGTGGACACACACTTTCCAGGACAGCCTAGAGGAACAGTATCTGCCACCTAGGGGACAATAATTGGGAAAGTTGTTTGTGGATTACACAGCTTGCTATCATCTAATTGACAGTGAAACAAATGCATGAATAGATGGATGGATGACAGATGATAGGGTGAGTGGATTGTCAAATTCAATTGTTGGAGGTTGATCGAAGGTGGTTGTGCCTTATGCTTATCTGCTGCTCCTAAAAGCACTTATCTTAGTAAAATGAAATAAATCAAATGTAAAATATAAAACACAGGTGGAGGAAGTTTTGTCAAAGATTTCCTCTTTGTGACATGAGTGACAAGTCTGTTTTTTTTTTTTTCTGTTTTTTTTTTTGCGGTGGTATTTGTATAAATACCAGGCTACTCTTAAGGACAACACCCCTACTGATGAAAAATCAAGTTTTTGACCTTGTTAACATGTCCATATGGTGTTCTTATTATATGATAATGGTTATATGGTGATACCAGGCTGTCCTCTCTCGAGCCTCGAGCTAAGAGGCATGAAGTCTCAAGAGTGCAAAAGAGATGTCTGCACACATTGTCTTTTCAGTGCCATGTCTTTGGCAAGGGGGCATCCACAGTTTACAAGGCTTGCCTTCAATTTTACTCATCAAACAATGGTTGTGTACACAGCCCATTCAAGCTAGGGAAAATGCAACACAACGTGACAAGAACATCAAGCATTTGGCCATCTGGGGAGGAACAGTGCCAAATAATGACTCCTTGGTGATTATGGAAGCACTATTCTTTTTATCTCCTGTCACACCCCAAAAAATAGTGGATGAAGGAGAAATACATGTGAGCATTGATCTTACCATGTGTTCCTGTGACATTGTTCAGATTATCAGTTCCTGTGTGAAAAAGAAACAGTGACTTGAACATTTTAAAATGAAGGAAAATAAGGCTGCCAATTCAAAGACGTTGAATGATTTAAAATTCCTCCTCCCACCTTAAACTCACTTGCCTGCGATTTATTTTCCACTTGCATTTGTTGCCACAAGGACCAGTCTAGCTCCTGACCTCACAAAGGCTCGTCATTAAGATTGAAATCTTCACCACATAAAATTTTATTTGAAATCAATTCAGTGACCTTCACCATGCAAAGGAAAACACATTGTCAAACCCTTTGTGATTTGAGGCACTGTGTTAAACAAGTGTTGCATATCTTTATTTATCAGGGCTTTGCAATATTAAAGAGGTTAAAGCTTCATCGTGTTTGGAGGACACATAGCAACCTTTACAAAAGAGGAATTTGATGAAGTAATTTTTATGCTTTTTTTTTTTTTCAAATGTATGAATGCACAGCTGCACATGAATACCTAGTGTGACTTTATGCAACTGAATGTACAGTATACAGCCAAAGAAGCCATTCTCATTTCACAGAGTTGCCCCCGGCTCTGTTTCACAGTAGACAGATGGAAGGAAACATCACCACAGCATGTACAATCGCCCTCATCAAACAACTCACAAAGACAGCTTTAACAGTCAGTTACTTTTGAGAAAGAGAGAGCTGTCCAAGAAGGCAGAATTGAGATGGTTTAGGTATCCATCTTAAAAAGGAAACACTGTCACATTGATATCTGTTGATCTTCTGCATGTATTTTTGTGCATTTGTAGCATTTGTGTTTATTTTGAGCAAAAAAAGTGACAGATAAAAGTGAGTAGGTGAAACATTTGTTCTTCTTTTGCGTGACAAATTGATCTTGCGCTGCGTGGTTACAAAAGGCAGACAAACATGAAACAGAGCAGAACAGCAACACACCATTATTGTTTTATTATTAATTTACACACAAAGCTAAGTCACGCCAGTCTATGTTGTCATTAACTGATACCTTCCCACCTATGATTTGTCATACAATAATCACTTTAAGTTTACACTTTCAGTTTATAACATGACATGGAACAAGCCTCAGCATGAAGGCCCTATTGTGTCAGCTTATGTGTCATAAATTATTACTTTACAGGACTTATTTCACATGTACAGACAGACCTGACCTTATTGAAAAAAAGAAAAAAGAAAAAATGAACAGGAAGGTCATTTTAACACTTTCTTTCCTTTTTTTCTTTCCTTTTTTTTCTTTCTTTTTGGGCAAATTCTGCCATAGCCATGTTTTGCAATTAACCCCAAAAATGGAAAGTTGAAAGGTTATTTTTTCAAACTAGAAACATTCTAACAAGACTAGCCTCACTTGTTAGCTTGCCAAAAGTAATTAGCAGTCTAGCACCTGTCAAAGACAAAGTGTGATGGGTGTCATGGCAAAACCACAGAGATGTCAACCAGTTCCCTAAAATGCTAGTGTATGCAATTAGTATTGTTCTATATGGCATTAACACACACATGGATCAGCCCTTGTGTAACAATAACCCATACCTCTCTCTCACACACATACACTCACCTTTGAATTTGCCACATGTCAGTTCATAATAATGGTGATTCACAGTATTTCCTGTAAGTTTAATTGCTGTGTTGCAAGTGCATGTCAGTCAATGTTAGACCCTTCGTTATTCTCAAGAATTCAGTTTTTTTTTTTTTTTTTTCAGGGGGTGAATCTTGCCTCATCTTGCTCCAACCATGGTCCAATCATTGACAGTGGCCTTCTCAGCAATAGGGGACAAATTTGGATCAGATTTTTAGAAGGCTGGGTCAGCTATTACATGAGATCTGAGGTGTGGCTTTTAGTTCATATAGTTACAAAAATCCATTACTGTAGGTGTCTTGTTAGCTGGACAGCAACAGCAGGGCCAACCCTATAACCTGGGATGTTACTGACTGACTGACTGACTGAGTAATCATATTCCCACCATTGGTCACTCAATTGCCATATCATGGAGTTTCTCGCACAAACTATTAGGGGTATGTTTACAGGCTGCAATGCTGCCAAATTAGTACATTGTCACTAAATTTAGAAACTTTTCTTAAAACAAACTGCTCAGGAATTGCAGATAAGATAAGCTAAACAAATTAGTAAATTTGAATAGCATGTAGAACAGAAATACCAACAGCAGAAATGCCAACAACCAGAAATGAATCAATAAGCTTACTGCAGCATAGCAACAAAAACCTGTTTAAAAATAAAGGGTTTTAAGAAAGATTTTAATTTGAAAAGATTACAGGAAGTATTGGAATTGTATTAACACGTAATACAGTAGCTTCAAAACAGCAAACCAAGCAACTGACAGCTAGGCTTTTTACAAAAATACCGCTATGACCAATTATACATATTAAATAGAGGGGATCCTCTAATACAATCTCAATTACAAGCCTGTCTCAAATAAAAGTCTGGTATATTCTGGAGTTGAGGTAAATAAAGGTTCAACTATTCTGGATCCAAGATAGATGCTGTTGCTTCTGACTTTTTCTCTGATCGATGATTTTATAAGTGAATATAGCTGAGATCACAGCATAGTTTTTGTCTTTTACTTATGTGTTTGATGATTTTGTCAGACGACATTGCGGATATGAAATTTTGGATTTGACCCCATGTTGTTCAGTTATATACTAGTTTTCTTGTTAAGTCTTGTTAAATACTTAATTACCAGAACCTCAAGTGCAGTTTCTCAAAAAAAATAAGTTTTATAATCACACAATGAACAGTCAAATTCTAAATTAACCCAGTTTACTAACTTTGGGTTTCTTTGTAATTTTTGCAAAATATACATGAAAGCAAAACAGATGAATCAGTATTTTTTTTTTTATTCTGATGGCTTTTAGCACTCTCTATGTTCAGGTACCAGGAGCAAAAGCACAAGGTATAAAAAGCTAAAACAACACAAGCAAATGCCCTCTCTTCTAATGTGGAGACCTCATGTATTGTACATATTTGATAATCTTCAGAATTCTCAGAGCAATAGTCTGATATTAAAGATCCTCTGATGCCTTGTGATGTGTCTCTTTGTTTTAAGCCATTTTGCCCCACATATGACAGACTATAATCTGCTTGCCTAAAGGCTTTTTCTTCTTTGCTATCTACTGCTCTGGAAGAAACTATAGTCATGCATGCTGCATATTCATACAGTACAGAAAAAGTTCAAATATTATTTCACTCAGGGTGTCTTTTTGTCTGCCTTGTGTTTCTAAACCATTTGTATGAAATTCAACCTCTGTTGTCAATAAGGTAAAAGCAAATATTGAATTGTCCTCACTCGGTCCACTCCATCTTTCTCAAATCTTTTTCTTTCTCCAGAGATCCTTGAGAAAGTGGGAGCGAAAGAAACAGACAGAAAGAAATGAGGCAATAGAGATAGTTTCAACTCAATGTGGCAAATCTCAGTGGTTCTTGAAAGTTGCCATGGATACAAACCCAGCCTGTATGGATAAGAAAAAAATGTTTTGTCAGGATGTCTCCAACTCTTCAAAAATGTCTGCTGTATTTCTACAAAATATGCTCTGGACATATTTTCACTGCTCTCTTTAGGTGTGACATACCTCTGGGAACTTTGTCCCTGTTTTTTTTTTTTTTTTTTTACTGCTGTAAAGATCCAATATGAACGATATAAGCTCAAATGCAAAAGAGAAAGAAAAAACTCCATGGCAACATTTAAATGATCATGAACAAGGACGATGCTGCAGCAGCTACTGCACTATGTTCTCTTTGGACAAGTTATGCTGTTCAAGCTGAAAGGATAATATAGAAACCACAGAATGATATTGAAGTGAGTATATGGTTGGCAAAGAATCGCTCCTTTCTCAAAACCTCTGAGTGTTAATACGTGGCGACCTTGCAATTTAGCTCTGCAACCCTTTCCTTCACCCATCCCCTTGCCCAGCTGTGCCTGACTGATAAGGTATATTAGTGAGTGTGCTCTTCCTACCAATTATTTTTTTTACATGTGTGAATAACAAGTCATGGATTCAGTGGGAGGCCAACAGCAAGGATGATTAAAGGCAATGTTGAGGAAAAGATCCATTTGATCATATCTTTTTAAAAAAAAAACAAAAAAAAAAACAAAAACAAAAGTAAGCCTTGCTTTTCTCTGTATCTGCAACTGATCCCCTTAGTAGGGCACGGTTTTGTTTTAACAATGTTGGAAACAATTGTATTTAACTATGACAGAAGACCGAGTCTAAAGTTATGGTTAAAGAAAAAAAGTTAGCATTTCATGTTAATGCTCATTATGCTTTGCATTTATTTTAGGTCCTATAAGGGTAAAAATAGTACATTCCCTTGATTTTGATGTAGTATGAGATATAGTTGAGATGTGACAGCGCAGGCACAACCTTCAGTTTCCTAACTTGTGAATTTTTCGAAACTCAGTCCCAAACTGTACTGACTGTAAGCGCATCTTCTGCTCTACTTAAGCTACTGCAACATTATAACTAAGGTGTTTTTTTTTTTTTTTTTTTTATTCCTGCAATGAATAATCAATCAAGGGCAAAATATGAATCCTCACCAGTGTCAGGCTCTACACACATAAATAGTTATGTTTCTGTTGATGCATCCTTTAAAATTTGACACAGTGCAGGTATTAGATTTCATCCAATTTGTTCAAAATGCCAATAGTTACCTCTGACAGTTAATTTTGAAGATATCAAAATAGCCATGTGCCTCGCACATCATGCAGGAGGCATCTTGTGCCTTCTGACAAATAATATTGCTTTTTGGCTGTCAGGTCAGTCCTTAAAGAATCCTCTGAGACCTACAGTAAAATCAAGAAAACAAATGCTGTGGGGTCTTGGGTTCATTTCCTACTTGACTTCAACATGTCCCTACAATTTCCAAGAGGTCAAAGTATTATTTGGCCTAAACAGAACAAATCCCTGCTCCTTTTATCTTCAGGGATGAGCACTATGACATTAAATAATGTGGATTGAAATGGTGAACAGGTGACGAATGTTGTTTATGAAACCTTGCCAGGGGCTAAACTTGTTAAAATGCAGCTGGGGCCATTTGTTGTAAGAGGTGATGGCAGAGGGACAAGGGTAATTAGTTGTAACATGGCGGGGGTGATGAAATGACCTTTGTGAGACCATAACCTGCTATGACCCCTGTAAAAGCACCTGTTAGGACCTACTTTATGGTATTATAGGTGACAACATGATGATTTGTGATCACTGATTTTTGAGTCAATCAATATGTTGCACTGATGCCTGTTTGACGTGCCTAACATTTGAGTTATGTTGCCAGTCTTAGTGCAATGGCATCTTCCCTCAGTTTGCCAGGTTATCCCTTTTGTCTTTTTATCATTTGTGAGTCAATTTTGAGTGTTCAACATGTTCATAACATGCTCATGTAAGTGCCTCATGCAGCAGAGGAATTATTTGACACCGTTTTATACGTGGCAACTATGGAAACTGTGAACAAAGCCATTATCAGGCTAATTTCTCTTCTCATCCAGAGAAGAGCTCTGCCATGGCCTGTTGACACTCTCGGGAATGTCTGAAAAAGAATTTGAACCTCATCATTATTCAGAGGCGTCGATGATACAGTAGACCACAGTTAGAGAAGAAGAGCAGAAACACAAGGCTCGGTAGAAAAGTGAACAGTGCCCCCCTCTTGCTTTCAGGCGGTTTTCTGGAGCACTGTGGCTACTGCAAAAACAGCAGAGGCATCTGTGGTCCGCGCATAACCCGCCATCCACCTACATCTCCGCGCGAGTACTTCTCCAACGCAGTGCGGCTTTAAGAGGACCGGGGCTCTTAAATCTGTGCTTGGCTCCTCCTTCCGCCATGATGTCAGTCGGAGGGAGAGCGAGAGGGAGAGAGGTGGGCAGTATTGAGGAACTGAGTTCATACAATACTACTGAGACATCTACAGCTTAGCAGACAGATACGGTGAACCGCCTATCCCGGCTCCTGTAAGTGATGCTGCACTGAGGCACACTTTGATCCAAATCCACTGGGGGGGCGATGCGCTTTCTGCATCCCTCCATTAAGAGTTTTTTTTTATTATTATTATTATTTTATTTTTAGAGGGAGCTTACACAACCTCGAATCCGTCATTACAAGTGTTTTTTTTTTTTTTTTTTTTTTTTTTTAATAGATTAGACGCGAGCTTTCAGTTTTTCATCTGAAGTTGATTTTTCTTTTTCCTTTTTTTCTTTCTTTTTTTGCGCTCTTGGATTGAAGTTTTACGCGCGGGTCAAGACGCGTTTAACGCTGTCGTTGAAGTTTGGCGCCGGGCGATTTTCAGCAGGCAAATTAAAGTAGGGATTTCAAGGCAAACGTAGGCTAGGGATACAAAGTTTATGAAAAAAAAAAAAAAAACAAGCTTGGATCAATGCGTGTCTCCGCCCGTGGAATTGCGAATCCAAGACATCCAAGGAGGAATTACAGCGTCTCCTTCTCAAAGTTAATCGCTGTACGTGATTTTTCTGTTTCTTGCACAAGAGGACCACATTTTCCGTCGTAGCGCATGGATAAGTTTTTGTAGCGGATAACATTCCCCCCCCCCCTCTCTCTCTCTCTCCCTGCACTGCATTTTGCTGCTTCTGATGAGGATCCTTACCCCCCTCCACCCTCCCCACCTCTTTCCCCTACTTCAGTTTCATTCATGGCACTTCTTTTTTTTTTTTTTTTTTTTTGTAAATCAGTGATGTCTCCACGCAGCGGTACTCGCGGTTGATTTTTCATCCAATCCAAACGGAAAAGGTAAGCTTTGCTCTTAATCATGACTTTACTGTTGGGATCAAAATGTGTTTCACTCAAGTGCCCTGTGAGCATTTGTATTCACATGACTGGTCTGCCTCCTGAGCGCAGTCGGAGACGCTGGAGAGCGCCCAGCAGCCTAATTTATGTGCTTCGTATAAAATCAACTTGATGTCCCGGTACCGACGGAGACCTGCGCTGTATTTACAATCGCTGGGAGCAACATAGGCTGGGCGAAAATTTAGTGATGGTCCACAAGCTGCTCGGATAAATCTGTTGTGTTGCGATAGTGGGTTTTCCTAGAGCTGCTCCAGAGACATAACAGGCGTCCCCGTGCACCTGATGTAAATAGAAATTGTCCACGGACACGGTGCGTCGTGGAGATCCTAAGCCGACTTGTCGCATTATGAATGTGTGCCGCGCGGTTGGTCACGACTTCGGGCATTCATTAGTCTTGCTCAACACTGATCGCTGGATAGATAGGCCCTACTTTCCAAGAGCATCCAACTGCGGGGACTTTTCGGTGCAGATCTCGCAGCAGCTTGGCCGCTAATCTCGGCGCCCGGGTGCGCGGCAACAGCGCGCTTGTGGTCAAGCGGTACAGCTGCCACTGACCACAACCTCAGGGGGCTATCAGCACTGCTCAGCGCTCAGACACCAGGGAAGCAACACGGTGGCGATAAATATTTGCTTGCTATTAGGATTGGCAGTTCACATACTGTAAAAGATAGAATAACACAAAATAAACATAAATAAAAAAAATCACAACCGCCACAGTTGGTTGTTTGGGGCCCTTTATAATGTTACAGGCTATGCAAGAGAATATAACTGGGCCCGTTTCTTTTCTTCTTCTTCTTCTTCAATACTCCCACAAGGCCTATTCAACTCAGTATTTGCTGGAGAATTAAATCAAATGGTAACGTGAACCTTCCCAAGGTGAACAGCACCTACTGTCTGTATAGGTTCAGGCATTTATGTTAAAAGAAGAGTCAGTGAGTAAATCTAAGCAGCATATTTGTTAGATTTGAAAACAGCAATAAAAGCAATTTGCTCCTGCACAGCCACAATTCAAATTCGCCAGCAGTTACAGAGCAGTTGATCACGGTGCCTGTGGTATTCTGACATACTGTAGGTGTAGCAATACCCCCCTAACCCTAACCCCTTTAATTCTATGCCTCTGATAAACTAAAGTAAAAATTGCCTGCCTGGAGATGAGCCTGGGAGTCAGAACTTGAGTTCATGGTGCAAACTAACCTGTAGAATCAGAGAATCAGTGGTGCCTTCCAGGTGTCAGAGATGTCTCTTTGCTTTGCATTCATTTCTTTTATCTTACTGTGTTCGTCTGCTTGTTCCACTGGAACATGTTAAAGCCCTTTTTAAGGTTTCCAAAGTCACATACAGTTTACACAAAACAAGTTCAGAGTTGAAGATCATTGAAGATCACCTTAGATGTTAGTTCTCCTCCTTATTTGCTTCATGATAGTCACTATTGTAGCTGAACTGCCCTTTTCACTTTCCATAAACACGATTATACTGAATATGATCTTTTCCACTGCAACGTTCGCATTTATGAAAATGTTCTCTCATCAGTTTGTTCCAGTATTATTCAAAAATAAAATTCTAATTCAGCACTTATTCTTAGTATTTATAGTAATATAGTAGTTTTGATTTTTCTGGCTTTAATTAATTGCACAAATTATCTGACAATTCGTGGACTTGTCTATAACTTAAAATGTTGTCCCAATTTCACCAAAAATGTTAGATTTTGTAGTCAATGTTCAAGACAACGTAAAGCTACACCAAAATGACCACGTATATTTTTTTTGGATTACATTTGCATGTGTGGACTGCCCTCTTGAGGTCCATGATCACAACGATGTAAATTAGTTTGTCATTTTGCTAATAAAGCAGGGTAAAAAATATTTCACAAACACAACTGTTTATAATTGAAGTCTTTCAAAGAATTAAGAAATTGATTGAAATGAGAATAGCCACTGGGTTATTCAGCCAAACAGCACTGCTTTATACTTTTATACATGTACCTCTTGTTTTATACAAATGTACTATAAATGATGTGTCAGAAGATTGACGTACCATCTATTTCCTTTTTCATATGATAAAAGATAGTGTTGTGTTCAAATCCATGTGACATTTGAACCTGAATATGCATTTTCTGGCAGTGTATTAAATCTATTATTAACATTGTCAATGCAGCCATTTATATAGCATCATTTTCATGCTCTTTCTCACTTTGTAGCACAGCTTAGGTAATAAAGTCATTGTTGAATTTTCCCAAGAGAAAACAACTTTTATTCCACCACCGTGTAAGGGAAATTGTTCCGGCTGTGTGGACTGAAAAAGAACTGACTGATCTTGACAGAAACCTGGTCTGTCAGGCTGTCAGCGATCCTTAGAGCTGTTAAAAGAGAGAAAGCCCAAGACAATCAAAAGTATTACATCTGCCGATGCCCTCTTTTGAAAAGCTCTTTCGATCCACAGGCAGTCTTGATACATAGAACAGTGGTAAAAACCTGGCTTTGACAGTTAAAGGACTCCAAATGTCCTGGGTCCCAGTCGGAGATTAACTACCCTAAAAGTTTCCAGTTGAGGGTATCTTTAGGGGTGAAGGTAGGAGGGTGACGGTTGCCGTATGTCTCCCCCTCTTAGCTACCCTTAAGCGAATGCAAACACCAGGAAGGCCTGTCCATCACATTGTCGTGTAAAGTGATCCAGGGCTGGCCTGCTCCTCTTCACTCTGTGTCTCCCAAGAGGGAGGCTTGAGTTTGCCTACTGGATTCAACCTGCTGTCTGGGGCTCAAAATAGCATTTCAGGAGACTAGTGAAATGTAAGCAAAGGAGACACTCTGACTGACACCTAGGATTTCTTTCTCCCTCCCTCTTACTTTTTTCCCCTCTAGCACAATTCCTTCTCTCACCTAGCTTATCCCTCATGGACAGGTTTATAAAGAGTTTTGACAAGTGAAAAGCCGTGTTGAAAAAATCATGGCTAGGAGAAAAGGACAAACATTGTTAACAAGTATGCCCGTAATATGTTAAAGTCAGCATGTGCCTCTTCCCTACGAATATATGCCATATCAAAACCTTAGCATTTTAGCATCATGTAGAAACAGAAACGCCTCCATATATATCTAATTTCATGTATATTACCCATACTAGTAAAATGTTGCTACTTAACATCACATTAGAATTGCTAAGGTGTCCCTTTACTCAGTGTATTTGTACTCCTGCATGTACTTTGAGTCAAAAACACACTCCACCCCTTCATCCTGTGAAACATTATTGTCACTTACAAGAGAGAGAAAATGTAGATCATGCTTTGATCTTTTTCTGTTTTTTACTTGAGCGAATCACATCCCATTTAAGGATGTAATTTAAACTTCATTATGCGTTGTGTGAGCTCAGCCTTGGTCTGCCTGGCGATCATCACAGTAAAGCAATTGCTGCTCACTCTCAAAACGATGCAAACTTCAAAGTAAAGTGTGTCACAGTTACTAATGGGATATATCTCATCAATATTTTGACACGACAGTGCAACACTGCCTGTGCTATATGTGTAGATTGAACACCATAACACTGATCAATGTCAATGTTGGCTATATTTTTGTTTTGTTTTTTCTGTCCAATTGTCTTTAATGAGTCTCGTGTGACTGCTTTATGAAATGTGTGGGGGAAAAAAATCCATCTGTACAGGCTGCATGGATGCCTTGCAATTGTTGCTGATTCAAAACCAGCTTAATTAAATTCTTATTTTTAATCAATTCCCCTTTGTCAGTAGGCCGAGAGCTTCAGTGGCTATGAACGCTGTTGCCTTGCCAATTTGGGGGACCCCTGTAGTGCAGTTTAGGTAGTCATACCTTTTCTACAGGATATTGTTTGACTCATGCAAATGGATGGAAATTTCATAAACTAGGAAATATTATGGTTCCCAAAGAGCTATTTGCAGTCCCTTGTTACTGCAGGTATGCATGTATTTTCAGCACCAGCTGTGTGTTGTTTGTGTGGTGGCTGTCACACACTTTCACCATACTTTCATAGGAAATGGACGTTTGATATCAAGGCAGCTGCCTTATGAATACGGACCAATATCTTGAGGAAAATCATATGAGGTTAATAAACACTCAGGGGGTTGGAAGACCTAAACACACAGTGGGATATGAGCAATGAAATTATATTAGTCGTTAAATATATTGCACCAGTATACACATGGGGGAGCCAGCATTATTATTCGAAGTAAACATAGATGTGCATTGGTGGCTGTACTAACATGTCATGTCGCACTCAAATCAATCTAAAGACCAACAATGTAATCCTATTGTTTTACTGCAAAATATCTACCGAACAGTGACACAGTTTTGATGATTACACTACTTCACAACAACTGCAATGTCAAAAGCACATTAGAGCCTGTACATCCAAGTCTTTATAGAGACACGATTATGGAAGATTTGATAGGATTTAATCCAAGAATCCACCCAAGACTAAATAAATAAGTGAAAATGTGAGCTAGCAAACCACATGAAGTAACTCCCCTAGTAACTGACTAAGTAACCTACTAATCAGCTGGTGGAAAGCTGTCAATATTTCATGATAGCATATACTGGCAATGAAGGCACTGCAGAGTATGACTCCTTCATCATCTTCCAATGACCTACTTGGGTTTCGGCATTTGGGGTTCTCGCCCTTTGGCTTGCTTTTGCACATATAATACAGTTGAAAATTTTGTAGAACAACAGCATCAAATGAATTGGCAACCAACACAACATATTAAAGAATAATGCTCAGTGATGATAAACCCATCTGCACTACATTTTCTGTTACCATAGTCATCACTCAGTACAAACTGAGGACTGGGTGCTGTTTAAATTTGATATTGGAGAAAACACATTTGTCAGGATGTAATGAAGTTATGATTAAATTTCACTCATTTGAGTGATGGTGGCTTTGACAATGAATAATTTCACATTGTTGTCTCCTTCCACTGCAGTTCCTCGAAACAGTGCTCTTATCATACTGTGGATGTTTACACACATGGGCGTTCATGAAATATTTGAGAGCTCAATTGTTTACATTCGGAGCAAATGAGGCTCGCCATTAATAGTTGCTGTCAAGCGGTGTGTTTCTGACTGTGTGTACTCATGCATAGACGCATCAATGCTTAGGGCTCAGATATGCTGCCTCCTAATCAGCTGAAGTCTGAATGTGAAGTGCAGTTTATGAAGACACCACCACACCATATTGACTCACACTGACTCAGATATAAAATCAGATTTTCCCTGCGTCCCATTTTATTTATTTTTTTTTTACCCCCCATGCACCGTCGTTTGTGAACAAGCTTTGAAAGCAAACTATGTTGTTCTAATAGTGAACTCAACGCTTTCATATTTCTCAATAAAAATATGAAATGGTTCATTACAGCGATGAAATGGATTGATGGAATACGTGATCTACTAACCTTTACGTGTCTGCTTGCTCAGTGGATGTCATCAAAGGTTAATTGTGTAAAACTGACGTTAATTTGCTCTCAAAGACATGGGAATGATGTTGGCTCATAACTAGTTAGGATGAATAGGTCAAGTTGAAAACTCTCCGTGAGGGAAAGTAGTACTAATTACAGCAGAACTTGAATGCCATGTAATTCTGTGCACTGACATTGTGTGTTCTGTCTTTTCTCTCTCTTCTTTTTCTTTTTTTCTTTTCCCTCTCTGCCTTCCCTCTCTCTTGTGACAGTCTTGCTGCTGTAAAAGTGAAGCTCCCATCCACCCTTGAGTATGGACTCAGCAAGTCAGGCTCATGTGCTGGTGGTCTTGCTCACCTGTGTGGTCTTGCTATGCTGGGCCCAGGAGAGGGACTATACGGTTAAAGAGGAGCAGCCAGAGAACGTCCGCATTGGCAACCTACGGAAGGACCTGGACCTCAACCTAGACCCCAACATCAGGCTATCCTCACCCCTGCAGTTCAAGCCTGTGTACAAGACAGGCGACGTGCCTTTGGTGAGAGTGGAGGCCAACACTGGGGAGATCTTTACCACCAATCACAGAATCGACCGGGAGAAGCTGTGCTCAGGGGTCTTCGCTGAGAAACGCTGCTACTATGAGATCGAGGTGGCTGTGCTGCCTGATGAGATCTTCCGATTGGTCAAGATCCGCTTCCTGATCGAGGATGTGAACGACAACGCGCCTCTTTTCCAGTCCACTGTAATAAACATCTCCATCCCGGAGAACACAGCAATCAACACCCGATACCCGGTGCCCTCAGCGTTTGACCCTGATGTAGGGATCAATGGGATCCAGCATTATGAACTGGTCAAGGTGAGTGATCACTCCTGTTTCATATCATATATCATATCGTCTATTACATGATATGCATAGGGTATTTTCTTATTTTTTTAAGAGTAGCATTGTTAATCTTTAATACATTTACTTTTATTCAAGGCAAATTTCCTAAGTGCTTTTATATAGTGTCTGTAGTGAGGTTGTGAGTTCATTGGAGAAACGGCTGTTTTCAGTATTTTTGTACAACAAAACTGCAACCTTTTGGAAGAACATTCACAATCTCTATTGTAAAGTGTTTGGTTGAAGCCACAGTGCTAGAGCTCCAGTTCAAAGTGGAGTGGTTTGTCATTAGCGGCGGGTTTTCAATCAATGAGCCTTAAAAAAAAAAAAAAAAACACACACAGACAAGAATGTATTTTTTAAATCACTCTGACAAAACAGTTCTGTCAGCCCATCTACAAATGTCCATTTAGTTCATTTATGAATGTCGATGTGGTTTTTCTAACATCAGGTCTGCGAGAGTCTCTAAGTACACGTCAATAATAACTCCCGTATATCCCTGTTTTTGTCAGCTGTCATTGAATAATAAATAACTAGAAGAATACAAGAATGTGAAGCTGAATTTCTTAGTAAAGACTCATTCCACTGAAAGTGAAGTTGATAAGAGGCTATTACTCTATGCCTCCGATCCTGTGTCTCAACTAAAGCCAACTTGTACTATTGAATTTAGTTCAATAGTGAATAAGGGAACAATTTTGATTGTGAAAGATATGGGCCTGAGGCTTTGTGATACTGGGACAGGCCCCTTATCTTTTTATATGGACTTGATAGAATAAATAACTTCTAGAATGTCTAATAACAACTAAAGATAAATAGGCTTCATGGAAATCCAAGTACAGAACAATAAGCAACAAACCAAAGACCATTTCATCTGTCAATCAATTACAATCGCCTCAAACATAAATAAAAAAATAGAGGCCAGCAACGCAAGCAGTATATTAGTTAGTGAACATATCACTGATGAACCTCTTGCACATTGCAACACCTGCAGCGACCCACCTGTCCACATCAGATCTGAATACCTAACTTTTTAATCAGTCGTACAATATTTTCATTTTCCAGATTTTCATCCCTTGCGTTTTTCATGTAATATGCTCCAGATTCTGCATTATAGCTTCCTCTGTAAACCTGCTCTTGTGCTATAGTGCTGCATTAACCCCATAAAGAAAATAAATTTTGATTCTGCTTTGAATATATGACCTACTTTTTTTTTTCTTCCATGAAGTGGAATATGTCATGAAGCCTAGTGTTTTTTACCAGCCATTAATATTTTCATTTGCTCATACGCTTCATTTCATAATGAAAGAATGCTGTAAAGAAGGGGAAGTTTGATCCATGTACAGTAATATCAGAGAACGTGCAGTAGAAAGTGCAGACACAGCATATACTGCATGTCCAATTTCCAGCAACAGGTTACATGTGCTGAACATAGTAGATTAAAGCAAGTGAGAAGGAATACACTGTATTATGCTAATAGGTGCTTTCTGCAGAACTAGGAGAAGCTTTCTTCATCATCTAATTGATGCACTATTAAACTGCAGTGCAATATTCTCTGTTGCCTAATGGAGTCGGCCCTAAATCCAGAAATGTAGGATAATATCATACAGTTTTCATTTATAGTCTAGACAACACTCTATGCTTTGTGGATAGATGAATATTGAGGATGACATGAGCCCTTACAGATGAAGTGTAATTAAAGAGGGAGATGCAAGCACTCTGGAGGAAATCCTAAACATAATAAATAAAGAAAGGTTACTGAAATTGAGAGCATGGTGCAAGACAGAAATGACAAGTCCATCTTGGCGTCTCAGATGACGCTAACATTGGGTTGGAATGAACAGAATCGTTGATGTCCGTGTCTGCCTTGAATACCAATTTGCATTTTTAAAGAGTCTCCCCACTGCCAAGGCCTCTCCAGCGCAATGTCCTGAATTGTTCATGCCTGGAAAATCACCAGCCAAATGTTCTGCTCATTATGGTGATCATCTGCAATCATTTTCTTTGCCCTTTTCACAATATAAAGCTTTCTAAAATCCTTTTCTAGGCTGTGGTTGTATTATCTTTTGCAGGAAATTTCTCTTAGAGCATCCTTGGGAATGCGTCAGTGATTCACTTCTTCTCATTATATTCTCATTGTACTCAAGATTAATTTCCTTGTGTTCCAGGTTCCATAAGAGTAAAACAGAGGGAGAAGCATTAAAAGACCCAGGAACATTTTCAACCTTTGGTATCTTTTATTTCCAAAGTGCAGTCGAAAGCCAAGGGTTTAGTAGAGAGGGAATGTTCAAGCATTTCCTAGAATAGCTCTTGGCCGCTAAGCCACCCTTGGACTATCTTTGTATGGTCCTGTGAGATTTGTCTCAGAAGCTCCCTCAGAATGATAGTTTGCCCAGTTTTCTTGTGTTGTGCGGGGCACGGTGCTGAAATTGCTACCATTGTGTAGCACAGTGAGCCACACTCAATGGTCTGCCACTCCACATGTAGCCATGCCTGAGTTGTCAACATACAGAACAAATAAAAGAAACATGGTAGCCTTTCTTTTTCGTTCAACTTTATCCTTTTCTAACATGAAAGGGGGACAACAGGTAATTTCATCCTACACAGTGCTCCAGCACCACACATAATGGCTAGCAATTACTGTTTGAGTGAAATTCTGCCATCAGTATTGTGCAGTGGCGTGTTACGTCACCTGAACTACAGAGAAGGTGTCCGAAGAAATGGTCAAGGTCACAGAAAGCAATCACATGCATGGGTGGAGGAGGATCTCCCATGAAAGCAGATCTGATCATGTTAGTTATTCACAGGGTAACTCAGAGTTTGCTGTTGGTTTGACTTAGGATGTTGACTGTTCACGAACACTGGCAACTTTTCTTAATTTAGTGATGTATGATTTTACAGCATCACATACTACACCACATTAACCCAAGATGCATCTGTATGAACATGTTCAGACACATTTGAAGTGGACAGCCATTGTGCATTTCATGTAGTTCAGTGTTCTGCTGCTGACTGGGCTGTGCCTCACAGATAAACTACATGATGAAGTGGATGTCTGCATTTTGGTTGGGGCAATCTGGAGGACTCTTGGACTTGGACCTTTTGCCACCTTCTAAAATTTTTCCTCTAGTATTTTGCAATCAACTTGGTTGCTATGTGTCTATCTGAAATATACCTAAAATTTCTGAGTGGATTGAGTGGTCTTTTTGCTGGTACTCCAAGTCTGAGCTTGAATAATTTTATTCATAAACTGATTCTAACTTTGCATTTTAAGGATGCGAAATGTATTCAAGATCCATTCCCAAGCAGCAAGAGAAATTTGATTAATGCATTGCATGCTGCCTATAGGCAGTGAATAGGATTTCTGAGCAGAGAGCTCCCTGTCAAGCATTTCCAGTTTTCATTAGCATCCGATTTTGACACATTATCCTCTTCTAGGGGTTGACAAAAAAAAAAAGACAAACAATTCCCAGTTTCTTTTGTCCTAATTATATGCATGAGATCATGGCCAGTGGCAAAAGGGAATGAGGGATGGAGAGAAAAAATGAGGGAGGACTGAGAGAGAGAAGGAGAGAGTGAGTGAGTTTCTATCAGCATTATAAAGAGGTGCTATAGCTTGTGATGAATAGCCATCCCCAGTTAGCCCCATCCATGGGCATCACTGTAACTAGAGTCCTCCTGACATATTCACAGCCCAATCTCAGTCTCCTCTGAGTTTTAATAAGGTCATCAACTTGACTGAAAGATGCATCTACTGATAATCTGAGGCACTGTCTGCAGAACGGGGTTCAGAGTCATCCATCCCTCATCATCAGCCACCTCTGCTTCTGTCAGTGTCCCTCAGTCATTTTCATTTAAATTAGGCAAACTCTGATTAGATTTTATACCATTGAGTAGCCTGTTCCTACTCTGAACATTGAAGGGACCCGTGACCCGGTAATGTGTGAATGAATGGTGAAAGAAAACACATACCTGTACAGTATGTGTGGTAAAAGCATGAGGCATGGCATTATTTGCACATTTAGCTGTTTAGAAAACTTTGTCCTTCTTGCTCAGCCTTAGGGTCTCCAGCGAGTGATTCATGCTAGTATTTGGCCTTTTCTTAGCCTGCCCTAGATCTTATCAAAATCCACCAGACTAATTCTGCATTCAGGAGGATGCACAGCCTGAGAGATAGCTCTCTTCAACTTATTGAAATGCGCTGAGCGTTGTCTTGTCAGTTGTAAAATTGTGTGAAACCAAGACAAAAGCATAGAGGAAATGCTGGCTCATAAATCATCGTGCAGCATTCCCTTTGACACATCCTAACTCAACATCCAACTATTAACATCAGGCTTTGCCAAATATCAGTGTGCAGATACTCAGCTACTGTGCTGAATCTGTGAACTATTCAAACAACTGAGGATTGAGGAGCTCTGTGCGGCTGGAGTACTGCTTAGCAATAGATCCCCCAGAATGCTGTCTTGGACCTTTCAGTTATGACAGAAATAGTTCAGCAATGTGCATAAAGATTCAACACAGTTCATCCATAAGACATTTTCCTCTGCATTTCGTCATATACTTTTATATGCCATGTCTGCTTTCCCCTATATGACTTCTGCTTGCCAGAAGGATCACAAAATAAGGTCTGAAAGATCATCACTGCAGTGTTGGCTGTTTTAAGTAGTTCTGTCAATCACTTGACATGTTGACAACATTCCCTCCACAAGCAATTTTTCAGAGTACACAATAATTTACATGCTGCAGCTGCACGTTTCCTTGATTCGACTACACCGTGTTGGCACAAGGACGGGTCTAGATTTTGAAACCTACTGAGCACACTTGTGCTCACAATTTGGTTGAAATGTTCCTCCCTTGAACGGGGAGAATGTATATATCTTAATCTCATTTGATAGCTGTGCCTAGACAGAGTAATCTCTTCCAACATTATGTGCAGCATGAAGCTTATCTCTTTAAGTAGGATGCTTTTTCTTGTTTTACCATGAAACTGGTTCTGACTGAAAGAGCTTCAAAGGGCTTCTTTGTTTCATAATGTGCATGCAGCTCATTCATGGGCTTGATCTTCTTCTTATTTCCTCCCCCTACTCTCTTTTTCTCTCCTTTTCTGCCACTTCTCTCCCTCTCTGTCTCTCCCTCTTCCTTCATTTCCTTCCTCTCTCTTCTAATTTGAGAACGTGTATGGATCCATACCATACAGCATCTGACACTGTAAATATTAGTGTTAGTTTTTTGGGGGTGGAAGGCAATTACTCGTAACAGCCAGTGCCAGTTCCTCTGGTTTCTCATGGGGATTACTTATGCATTTGTTTTCATTTTCCTCCGGCTTTACTTTTGCCTAGATTTAGCCCTTCTTCAGCAAAAAGCCTTCTAATAGGCAGGATTTTTCACTCTCCTCCTCTTAATCTGTGGTGATCTGGTCTTGCAGTGTAAAAAAATGGAAGCTTATTGGTGTGCCTCCATTTCCAGCTGTCTCTATCTCTCATAATGACGTTGATACGTGATACGTGATGGCTGGCTGCTGTATTCTAACTTGTCACAAGATAGGAAGAGTTCAATCTTATTTGCGTGAAGGCAGAAGAAATCTAGAAAGGAGCCACATGAATCCCGTTAAACAGCAGTCGTATGTGCTATATACAAAGTACACAATCATCAGTTATTAGTCACATTTATGAAAGGATCACTTAACTGAAACGTGCTGTCTTTCTCGGGCACGTATTGTGTAGTGTGTGTAAGAAATGACTAAAACTTTGAAACAAGCTGATGATTAGCATGTTTGAAAGTGCTTTTGATTTACGGGTACCCAACTGAGATGAGCAGAGCAGAGCCAAGAACCAGCTGCCTTGTTTAAGAATGTCCCAGGCTGTTTAATTTGCTCTTGACATTCATCACTGCCTAAAAGCCTGATCCTAAGAAGGACTACAAATGAACCTGTGTAGCCTAAGGAAATATCTCGACAGACTGTTTGGCTTTCTAAGACGACTAAAAAAATCTACACTTTAAGAACAAAAACATTACCAAGAACAGAGAATCTAGTACCATATCACTGCGCATTTCTTTGTCATTATCGAAGTGAAAGTGTGATATTCTTACTTAGGAAATTAATATTTTGGTCAAGCCTGTTTATATAGACAGGGCTTCTCTGTTTGCACAATTTATGAAACTCTCTGTCCTGGGACTCTGGGTATATGAGGGAAAACTCAAAGAAAAACTCTGGAAAGGAAAAATAAATCTTTCATAGTTGATGTAGACATAAGTTTTCAGTAAAAAAGACGACTAAACAGATTCAAACTAACTGGAAATATATTTTTTCTTTGCAGAGTGTCAGCGAGTTTGGCTTAGACATCATTGAGACTCCTGAAGGTGACAAGTGGCCCCAGCTTATCGTTCAGCAGAACTTGGATCGCGAGCAGAAGGACACCTTCGTCATGAAGATAAAGGTGGAAGATGGTGGCAACCCTCCCAAGTCCAGCACTGCCATTCTGCAAGTCACCATCTCTGATGTCAATGACAATCGTCCTATCTTTAAGGACAGTGAGCTGGAGGTCACCGTGCCAGAGAATGCCCCCATGGGGACATCAGTTGCTCAGCTGCACGCCACGGATGCAGACCTGGGTTCCAACGCACAGATCCACTTTGCCTTCAGCAACCAGATCTCTGCCTCGACCAAGCGTCACTTTGCCATTGACAGCTCTACAGGACTGATCACTGTTAAGCAGCCACTCGACAGGGAGGTAACTCCTGTTCATAAACTCATTGTCCTGGCCAGTGATGGTAGCTCCACCCCCTCCAGAGCAACAGTGACTGTTAATGTAACAGACGTTAATGACAATGTTCCATCCATAGACACTCGATACATTATCAACCTGGTTAATGGGACTGTGCTGCTGTCTGAGAATGCACCCCTCAACACCAAAATAGCCCTAATTACTGTTACCGACAAGGATGCAGATCTTTATGGCAAAGTAGCTTGCTACACTGACCATGATGTTCCTTTCCGGTTGAAGCCTGTCTTTAATGATCAGTTTTTACTAGAGACAGCCGCCCCCCTAGATTATGAGACGACCCGAGAATATGCAATTAAGATAGTGGCATCGGATAGGGGGACGCCTCCTTTGAACACTTCAGCTATGGTTTTAATTAAAATCAAGGATGAGAACGACAATGCACCCATCTTCCCCCAGCCGGAAATCCAGCTTTCCATACCGGAGAACAATGACCCCTCTACACAGTTAATAAAAATCAGTGCCACCGACGCAGACAGTGGACATAATGCTGAGATTATTTATACTCTTGGCCCTGACGCACCTGATGGGTTTAACATAGACAGACGGTCAGGAATCCTCTCTGTTGGCAAACGACTGGACAGAGAGAAGCAGGAGAGGTACTCATTCACTGTCATAGCAAGGGACAACGGCTCCACATCCCTACAGAGCAATGTCACTGTCAGGCTAATCGTCCAGGACCTTAATGACAACAGCCCAGCTTTCACACACCCTGAGTACAACTTCTATGTGCCTGAGAACCTGCCTCTCTATGGAACAGTGGGCTTAATCACTGTGACAGACACAGATGCGGGAGATAATGCTGTTATAACCCTGTCCATTTTGAATGGGAAAGATAATTTCATCATCGACCCTCAAACTGGTGTGATCAAACCCAATATCACCTTTGATAGGGAGCAGCAAAGCTCCTACACATTTATGGTAAAGGCAGTTGATGGAGGGCAACCTCCAAGCTCCTCCTATGCCAAGGTCACCATCAATGTAGTCGATGTAAATGACAATCGCCCTGTGTTCGTCATCCCATCCTCTAATTACTCATATGACCTAGTGCGAACCACCACCACCCCTGGTGCTGTGGTCACGAGAGTGTTTGCCATTGACAATGACACAGGTATGAATGCTGAGCTGCAGTACAGTATTATCAACAGCGTCATCATCACATCTCGGGTCTCCCCTCGAGGTCTATTTGCCATCGACAAAACAACGGGTAACATAACCCTGCAGGAGAAAATTGTGGCAGCTGATCAGGGGTTACATAGGCTTGTAGTCAAGGTCAGAGATCTAGGCCAGCCTGAGTCATTACATGCTATAGCACTTATTCACTTGTTTGTCAATGACACTGTATCAAACGCTACCTTTATTCAAGAGCAGCTGCGAAAAAGCATGGAGACACCCTTGGACCGTAACATAGGGGACAGTGAGGTAACACCTCAAGCCAACGGATATGTGATTGTCGTCATAGCTATCATAGCAGGGACCATGACTGTCATCTTGGTGATATTTGTGACCGCTTTGGTGCGCTGCCGACAAACACCCAGACATAAAGTCGTGCAAAAGGGCAAGCAAAGTGGCGAGTGGGTGTCACCCAACCAAGAGAACCGCCAGATCAAGAAGAAGAAGAAGAGGAAGAAGCGATCCCCCAAGAGCCTCCTCCTGAACTTTGTGACAATAGATGAATCTAAGCCTGATGACCCCACCCATGAGCATGTTAATGGTACACTGGATCTCCCTGTGGAGCTAGAGGAGCAAACCATGGGGAAGTACAACTGGGCCACTACGCCCACCACCTTCAAACCCGATAGCCCAGATTTAGCCAAGCATTACAAGTCTGCGTCCCCTCAGCCTACATTTCAAATCAAACCGGAGACCCCAGTGGCCCCAAAGAAACACCATGTGATCCAGGAGCTCCCCTTGGACAACACGTTCGTGGTGGGCTGTGACTCACTCTCCAAGTGCTCATCGACTAGCTCCGACCCATACAGTGTCTCAGAGTGCAGCTGTCAGGGGGGATTCAAGACTGCAGGGCAAATCACCACCCGACAGGTAATTCATGACTTCCTTTTTAAACCCACCCACACTAGTCCCCACTCACACTCCCTTTGCTGTCCCATGGTAGGTGATGTGAAAGGGGGAGGGTGGCAGCATGGAGCCAGGGGATTTTCCCACACAGACCATGACCATGTCTACATGAATGTCATTTGCACTTAAGGAAATGAAAAAATGACAGAGAGGAAATAATTTGTTGCAATTAATACAGCAAAACCTTTCACTGTACAGATTGTTATTAATTCATGTATTCACCCTTCTTCATAAGCAACCATAATTGCATAATCATTTAAAAAATTACATGTGCAGGTTAATTTCATATTCAAAAGCTTGAGTAATGGCAGCAGTGCAATTATGATGGCTAGCTATTTTAAACTTCAGTGTGAGTGGTTGGTGGCAATGTAGCCTGATTTAGAAGAGCCTGGGATAGGCGGCGATGATTGAACTCTCTACTGATGCATTTGAGGTCAAGGGCAAATGAAGCTGTGTGCTAATATATTTGATCAACACATTTAAACAAGCCATAAAAAAAGAAACTATATATATATATATATATCGGCCAGTGTGATGAGGGATACTCACTTCATCAGGTATTCATTTTGGAAAAAGTGCATAGCTAATAGCACAAAACAAAAAAAAAGTGCATTTGACATGTAAAAACAGCTTGATAAATAATCCCACTTTTTGTGGCTTCTGTCCTGAAAATATTAAGTGCTGCCTCAACTGTGCCAGTGAGGCTTTGTGGGAGAGAAGCTCATTTGAATGCCAAGGTACAGCAAAGGGCTTATGATTCCCTAAGAGATATGTGCCAAATGCGAAGTGCCCCAATAAATAAAAGCTGGCGAGGGAAATAAATGTAAATCAGAGGTAAGGAGAGGTGGCCTTGCTCAGTGCTGACAGCCAGAGCAGAGCGCTGCGGGGAAGACTGAGTACTGCTTTGGGCGGGTGTGTGTGGGGGGGGTGGGGTTGGGGGGGTCACAGGGATCAAGGTGATGCAGAGTCTTGAGACCAATATACTTAAACACCAAGGGAGCGGTAGTCCATAAAAAAGCCTGCCAGGCCGACGTTGCATTTAGCCCATAAATGCTCTACTTTAATGACCCCAATTATTGTAATAAACGACATACGTAGATACACATTCTTTACATTCTTTAAATTAGCTCACCTTGGAGGGGATGCAGTGACATCACAACAAAGGTTTGCATCTGTGATGTTTTGCAGTTTGTGTTAGAGAGGACGCAGAAGACAAGCAATCATTGTATCCCTAGTGCATGACAGAGTGCATACATGTTGATATTTAATCTGCTATCACAAGCACAATGGAATGAATCAAGGATGACTAGTTTACTCATACTGATATGTGTGTTGCCATAGTTTTCACCCAGTGTCAAACATATTGTTGATTTTGCTGGCTTTTGCAACAAATTCTTTTTCTTTTTTTTTTCTTCTTTTTTTTTTAATTTTACTTCTTTACAATTTTGGGGTTTTTGGTTGTTGTGTGGTTTCATTGGCTTTCATTTTTTGTTCCTGTTTTGATCATAATTATCACAACTGCCATTCATCCAATTCTGGGTCAGTTTCATGATATTGCATCAATAATTGATTTTGTTTGATGAGGTGCTTGCTTTTGTTTGCGTCTAGCCTCATATTACAGACAGTTTTTAGATCTCTGCCTCATTTCTGGCTTTTTGCTCCCAGTACGCTTCTGTGTGACATCTAGCAAGCGTTAAAATTCCCCGTGGCATAGTTTTGGTAAATGACTGTTGATCCCGCAAAGTATTGTGCTTCGGATAATTTATGAAGACACCCACACAGGGTTGATAGTCATTCCCTTCATCCACCTTTTATTTGAAACCCTGGTTAAAAGCTATGCTCTGCCATAGTACATTATACATAAGCCTACTACATGCCCTTGGTACCAAAGATTTAATTCATAATGTGTTTATACGACATACTGACGGATTGTCAGAATGATTTTCCCCTCTTACTGGTAGTGTCTGCTCTGAAATATGCAGAAATATTCAGTCTGTGTTTTAAAATTCTGAATTATTATCTGTCATGAATTTTATGTATCAAGGATTTCAATTGATTTTCACTTATGCTGCTGATCAGAGTGGAGTATTTTTGTGCAAATAATTTAAAATCAATGAATATATGATTAGCAAACAACCTCCAAAATCTTCTGTTTTGCTATATCAGGCTGTGTATATTTGATCATTTTCTAGGTATGTTTGTCTGTTGCTCTGAGAGAGGTCAGTTTTAATATGCTCATACACACTCCCACTGTTTGAATATTAACAAGGAAAATTTGCCCTCTTTGGTTCTCCTCATCAACCATATCTTCAATGATGTTAAGCTGATAATACATAAAATTTTCCTGTCCCCTTGAGCAATTGACAAGTGATGCCTCCCACTTTAGACATTAGATTTCCCACTAGTTTTAAGTGTGCTTATTTAAAGCCTGTGTCATGGAAAAAAAAATAGCATGAAGCTCAGCCTGATGAGAGTTGGTGGCTGCAAAGGTTAATTAAATGCACTAAAGGGTTAATCACTCATAATACAGTATGATTAAAATCACTGTAATTAGGTTTCGAATGAGGCTGATAAGAAAGGAGAAAAAAGGCAGCCATCCTTAAAGATTATCAGCGATACCATGTACTATCCTTGGGTGAGTCACGTTCTATGGATCAGAAGTGTTGTGACAATAGTTGACCAGCAGTCCTGTTTGTTGAGGTCTGTTTATGATCTCATCTACGTTTGATCGTTATGCTTCTTCAAAGAAAATCTATTTACAAAGTCTAAGGAAGAACACCTATAAACACCACAAAAAAAGCATTTCTTGCTTTCATCAGAGGAGGTGAAAGGGAATATTTGAGCACTCTAACTTGTAGACACCATTTTCAAGTGTGGCTGTTAAAACAAAAGCTGCATTTGGTCTGTCAATGCCAGCTATTCAGTATCTCTTGAGCCTGAACCTAACACCAAAAGTCCAAAAGTAAAGATCATAGGCAGGTTGTCATGTTTTCCTTTTTGATTCATCAAAGTGACAGGCAGCACTTTAATGCCTTTACAGTGGTCTCTTGCTGCCCCACACCCTCCCACACGACTAAAGCAGCTGAAAATAAAGCAAAAACAAAAAGCCCACCCATGGACTAACAAGAGGAGATGATTACAGTTGAAGGTCACCAAAATGTTTTCAGGGGACTTTACAGATGTAGCCGATAAAGAGTAAAGCTTGTAAAAATACTTCAGAGACTACAGATTTGTGCTACCATATGGCTTCATTATACAGCGAGAGCTGCACTTGCAAGTGCAAACCTCCTCCCTCTCCTCCCCTCTCTTCTCTTTTTACACATCTCATCATTTTCTTTTAACCCCTACCCCATGATATTAGAGGTCACTCTGCCTCCAGTGATGAAGAGCTTTTGTGAGAGTATGTGCTTTAGCAGAGGCAGATCAAATGCGTATCACCCTGCTTGAGTGATCTCAGACATCACCATGAATATGCAAGGAGTAAAAAGGCTAATACAGTCTTTTGTTTGGCCCATAATTCTGGGGCCACAGAGCATATAGGGTCGCTGTTCAACAAAACTAACCTCCTATGACTCAGTATAGGAGAAACTGCTGTTAGTGTTTTTGTAGTACCACGTATGCATACATTACAGTTTGATTAAATACCCTTTAGACCATAAGTGTTGTTGTTTTGCCTTATTTATAAGGCAATTTAAGGTATTATCATCATAAAAAAAGATCATCATGTAAATGCATTGGATAATGAGGGCAACCTGAACAAAGTTTTTGCATACTGTCATTTATTTGTGTAAGTGAAGGAATGGGCCTTTCACACTAGCCACCCATGGTCTGATGACAAAGCGCTTGTGCTGACTCATAGGGTGCATAGCCAGGGGTAGAAGCCATGATTTTAAAAGGCTAACTAGGCTTGTTAATCAAATCTGATGCCAGTATTAAATCCTAGCAACTGGTCCTAGATTTTTTAATTTTTTTTTTTTATTTATTGCCATGGTCTTGTTTTTGTTTGTCTTTCTTTTTATTTTTGTTGCGTCATTACATCTGTAATCACTGTGCCTTCCTAATGTAAGCACCGTTAGCTCAGCCTTGTTCTGATTCAGATGACAGATGTGTTGCTAACTTTTTGAGGGACAGCAACATGTCATATTCTGTACATATCAGAGGACCCACTGGCAAGGGTCCTAAAGAAAGAGTGGGCCTAAATTGATCCAAATGGCTTTTTGAGGGGAAATGAAGAGTGCTGCACTAGTGTGGTGGGAGACAAAAGGACAAATCGGGAGTGATAATTGGATAAGATTGCATGCTCTGATAAGTACAGGAAAAATGCACAAACTTGTGACACCTGTAGCATTCTTCAAGGAAACCTGACAAGATAATGACTTGATTGCCAGCCGTGCCTTGAAGAATGCTTTTTTTTTTCTTTTTTTTTTTTTTATCTTCTACACTCTCTTCAGAGATTTTTTTATTCAGTGTTCAGCATTGCCTCACACTGATAAGGCTACAGCTTAGGCTGCTCAGAGCTCGATGATATTGTAACTACAATCTCCCTATATCTGTCTGTCTCTCTATATTTCAGGAGACGGCACTGAAACCACCACACTATGGCACACTCTGTGGCACAGGTACAGCTCGCTCCCACAGGATTAAAATCAATCTCTAGCTCCCACTACCTAAAGAGAGAAAAAGAGAGAAAAGAGAGAGAGAGAGGGCAGAGGGAGGAAAGAAGGAAGGCGAGAACTGAAGAGGTGAAACAAGTACTTTACTATCTCTACAGCCTCAAACCCCACCTCTTCATACAATCGAGAGCAAAGATGAACTTGGAGGGGGGAAAAAAATCTCAGAAAAAGAAAGACGCTTCATGTTGCCTGCCTGAAACTTGACAAAGCTCCTCCTGTGAATCTGTTGGAAGTTTGAAATGCTTTGAGTCCTATGCTATTACCTACCTGTGTCAGTGAGGATGATACTGTATGCCCTGAACCCTCCTCGAAAAATATCCCACTCCAGCACCCACTCTGTAAAATAGGTGTCAAATACAGTCAGTAGATCTGTACAGTATGTTTATATGTATGTATGTATATCTATCACAGAGTTGATGGTGTTTATATTTATTGATTCCATTTCTTTGCCTTGTTTTCAAAACTGCCCGGTGGCCAATTTATTTTCTTACTTTCGTATTATTTGACGTTGCTCTATCTGGGCTTGCTCATGGAACTAATGACTTCTAATGTATTTATGCTGCAAGGTCTACAACCCGTAGGCTTACATTAGCATTGAGCCCACATCACAGTGTACCTTTTCAGTCTACTTTCGTCTATTTTCTGTCACACTTTTTTGACACCACTGATAGCATTGTTAGTGAAGAGTGTGGCTAATGTTCCAGAAATATGCATGGCCCCACAATACGACCACATTTATAGAGCTTTACAGATGTGCTACTGATCACCATGCTGTTATTACACTGGGAGGAATGGTGGGACAAGTTTAATACTTTGAGCTAAGCCACAATCACAAGAGACTAACTCTTGGGGTTATAATCAAAAGCTGTTTATGTAGGGCAGATTTGAAGAGCACTAAGCCTAACCTCTTGTGTGTCGCTTTCAATTCCTCTGTTGGAAGTGATTTAACCTGTGAGATCCATATTAAAATGGCTCCAGATGGTAAAAAAAATAAAATAAAATAAATAAATAATAATAATCACCAGACAGTCTTTAATATGAGTTGGTGGGCTTAAGCCAAAATGACTTGACTTTGCGTACTTATTTACACTGACAAAATAAATATTTTGATGATAAAAACACTGAACACCAAAATGAATAGGTAATCCAGGCTTCAGTCTAAAAACAGCAATAAGTGAACATTTGACAGAAATTACACTACAGTGCACTTACTACATCTTAGGTCTTTTGTTCAGAGCATTATTTTCCCTCTACTATTTCTACACCAATAGAATCATTATGGTACACTTTGTCCTGACTAGAATAATTTCTACAGTATACACCAGTAACTGGCTTGATGGGTTAGCAGCGTTGTTGTTCAATAGTCCTGTTAATTGGTAAGCTACAGACTGCTTTGATAGGTGAAGCCTAAAAGGCACCTACAGTACATACATATAACCATAGAATTAGAGTCATTAAAATGGGCATAGCCTGTGTAGTCAGTTGGAAATGTACAGATGGACTGGACCAGGGCTGTTTCCCCTCCTGTGAGAGACTTTATATATTGAAATTAAATTACTGCACGGGCCAGAAGCCTTTTTGATTTTGTTCCAGTCTTAATATGTCATGGTTCCACAGACTATGTCTATTTTAAAGCTTTTAATTTTATGTGTGTCGCCTCTTTGTGAGACAGGTTGTTATTATTGAAGGAGGTATATTCATGTAATTATGGTATCAAATGTATTCAATACTGCGTAGGAGCCACAGTATGAAATATACATAGCGTCCTAGCACTGTGTAATGATTAGATTTGCCTGATCTTTGGGGAAAAGAAAAAAATACTCATACATGGGGAGAGCTTTTGTCCTTGTAAGAGAGACAGACAACCTCACTTTTATTCAATGTGAAGTACAATATGCACCTTACATGATCTTTGTAATTGACTTTGATTTGCCAGTGTGGAGAAAACTGTAAATGTTTTGTTTATGTATGTGTGCGCTTCTGAAATTTATTAAAGTCTTTTGCATTGTATTGCATATTTTGACGACTCTTCTTGTTCATTGTTTTGAGATTTCAACATTAGCCTGCATCACTCAGTCTGTTCAGTTTTCTGCACTTGCTGAGAACAATGACAGTAAAATAAGGCAAAACACATGTTGTACAATAATAAGTTGTTTTTCTCATAAACAGATAGCCAGGAGTATATGGTATGGGTCAAACAGGCGGTGGCCTGCAGAAGTGTGTTTGGCTGTGTTGGTTTGGACACCATTAATTGGCTTATTGCAGCCATTAAAAAACTGCCCATACCTCCTTTTCTTCTACATTTTGCAACAATATTGCAGTTAACTGAGAAAAATAAATGAAGAAATGGTGTAGATGTACATTACTCATTAGGAATAGATTACAGATAAAAAGTTATGGAAATTTGGTGGGAGCACATCCTTTGAAGTGCACAGACAGAAAACAGCAGAACGGAAGCTTTTTTTGGATCAACACAACTTTTTTATTTATTTTTTTGTTTCTCCTCCATGAGTGCTGATAATGATCATTTGATAACGATAACCCTGCTATTATGATGTACAGTAGTGCACAAAAACACGGTTTTACACTTCTGAGGGGAAGATTGATGCTAGAAGGTACAATAACCGGCGCTCTAACATTGTGTTATGCAGTGTTTATGCGGATTTGATCCAAAAATACAGACTTGAAAGGCATAAAACAAAGCCAGAGTAGAAACAACAGAAAATGTTTAATTGCTTATCAAAGTTACTTCATATTTTAAAACTGAGAGAGCTAATCAGTTCCCTCGGGGAAAGTGTCCTTGGTGATTTGAGAAAATGGTGCACGCTCAAGTAGAGCATTCTCATATAGAGAGTGCATAAATGTCAGCTTTCTAATAATAGATAAATGTAAACCTGCTAAATGCCTCATTCTAACTTAAAAAACAGAAAGCTGGAGTAGATCAGAAGGTGGTTGTATTTCTTTGAGATAGATAAATTATGGTTTGATTTTTCATGTTATGCATAACTAGGAAATTAAATGTTTTCAAATGAGCCATAAATAAATTGATAAATAACTCCAACAAAGCCACAGCATTAATGAGTCTTAACATTTGTGCATGAAGATAGAGTAGGCGATAAATGGATTTTTCTTCTGCTTTGCAGTGCAAAGATGAGATGAGAGAGAAGGGCTGGGAGGAAGGGAAGAAGATTTAGTCGAAACAGGAGTCCGGCTTATAACAGAAAATAAATGTCTTTGGTATGTCTTCGGACCATTTCATTGTTGCTCCTCTGTTCCCACTGAAATATGCAGTTGTTACGGGTTTCAGTATGCACTTGTGATCTTGGTCAGCTCACATTAAGTGCATTCCCTGTGATTTTTATCATCTATAAAATGGCTATTAAAGGTTGCCCCATGGTTGTATTGCAGTATGTCACTGAGGGAAGTGTTTCCAGAGGTTTTTTTTTTTTTTTTTGCTGACAGCTTGATTCATGATTTATGAGAATGCAGTATTCAATTTCATCTAACAGGCCAGGAAGCTAGTCATATGTAGTAAGTTTGATTACATATAATGCAGTGATTTGTCTGCAGATGGAGAAATGTACAGGGCTAACACAGACGCACACGGAAATTTTGCTGTGGGGGTTGAAGCTATCCATATGGTCTTCATTAATTGTATTTTTCTCTTTTTTTAAAATTTTTTTTATTTTACTGTCATTCATACACACTTCTTCAGTTGAGGTTGCTACATGCAGCATTTGCCTGAATAAATCATTTGGATGTACTGCAGTTATCAAGCATACCTGTTTATTATCAATTACAAATCATACCCTCTAATCTGAGAACCAGATATAAAGTTAACCATTCTGAGAAAAAATGTGCTCATGGCTGCCCCGGTGACTTTCCACAACCTTGAGAATGTAATCAGTGCAATCAGTCCCTCGCCCTGTTATCAGTTCTGTCCCTCTGATAAATGTAACATAAAACTAGGACATATTCCTTATTCATGTGGATAGCGTTGCAAAGGGAGCTCCTTAGATGGCAAAGCCCATTTGTTTTTCTTCACTTTACATTGATTTTACATGTCACTCACATTCCATGCTAAGATCACTGTCATCCGCTGCAGGCAAGATTACCGATTGTTTGAACTGCATGAGCGCTGAAGTTGCCGTCTCAGCTAACTTTTCAAGCACATTGTGCTTTGAGTAACGTGAGCACCACGGTGGATACTCTTTTCTATAAACTTGATTGAAAGTCCATATGGGTTTTATTTCTCCCTCTTTTTATGCATTGCAAGGTTGAGAATAGTTATTTTGGCAGTGACTCACACTGCGATAAATTTGAACACATCTGTATGTTTTTAGTGGTGATATTACTGAGGCATCTTACACATGGAATTTGTATTTGGTGGGTTTATATTACCATTAAAAAAGAAATCTCTTTTTTTTTTTTTTTTTTTTAAATGTAGACATGTAAATATGACAAATGCTTGAATTTGAGACTTTTAATGTTGGGAGTGTCTATTGGGAGGTGTAGGTCAATTAGCCAAGCAGCGAGCATGTTCAGGATAAGATGTGAAGCTGTCCTGAAGCGATTCTGACTGTTTAAGCAGGGGCTATTTATGCATGTGCTGTGCAGTGGTGCAAGAAACAAGAAGATGCCGTCTTTCTGCTGCACTCCACTCAAGGCAACACTCCACACAATTGCTGCCAAATCTCTGCCAAACTGAATAATTCAATCATCCCCCATAGCTGCGGTGGTCTAGCTACCTTTGTGTGTGCAACAATCAAATCAGTGTGGAAGCCCGCCGAGTGGTTCTTTCTGAGACACTGAGTAGCTCTACAGCCCGGAGATTGTTTTCATTGAAAACAATTCTGTTGATTAAACGAGGTGTGACTGTGGAGCGGGGATCTGAGGAACATCGATTGCTTGTACAATTGTTTGTTCCTTGTTAAAAGTGTGATCTAAAGCAGTAGTTCCTGATAGTGTGCAAGGAGCATATGGTGTGCAAGACACTGTGACTCTTTCTTCCTTAAAATATATCAGGTAGAGAAATTCACCGTGATCTCTGGTGCTGGATTAATAATGTCCTCACGACTGACAATCACACAAAATGTTCAATGTGAGATGCAGTCGCTCGGTGCTGTGGCATGTGTTTTTGTCAGTGCTTGATTGTTTTGTTGAATGCGTGTTACTCCAGTTTTTACAGAAGGGATAAGTAAGCTTTACACGCGTTCTTTAGGAGACGCCCAGCCTCCCCGTCTCCCTCACCACCCCACCCTCTTTCAAGTAATCACATGGTTTCAACCTTAGTTTTGCCCATGTAGATTTAACACTAATCCCCCCCGAACACAAAGACAAATACAGTAGAAAGGAGCCAAAATTAAATTTAGCAAAGTTTTTGTTTTTGTTTTTTTTTTTCTGAGCCACCAGGTCACTGGCGGCACATCTGCATTCTGCAGACATCTGCAACGAAGGTGCAGCCAGACTGAGGTTGCGTGCGTTGAAATTTGTTCCTCGTTTTATCCTCTTTGAAGCACACAGTGAAAAACATGTCCAGCAATCTATCACGCTGCTGTGGCTAATAAATGCAGTTTTCAAATCTAGCCACGTCCCACAGTGGGTCATTGTTCAACACTATGCAACGCTGTCAATGGGCCCTTTTTTTAAAGTGTAACTGAGCTGTTCGACTAAATGAGTTCAGCTTTCAACAGCCAAATTTGAACACTGTAGCCATACACTGGATGTGTTTTATGGCAATGTGCTAATGATAAGAACAACCAATCCTAGAAGGGATGTTTTATCTACAGCAAATAAACGTGTGACAGGGATGATTTCATGACAGGATGCAGACATTGCATGTTTGCAAGCCAAAGGTAGCGAGACCGAAAGCCATCAACTTAAGACATTGTCCAAGGAGAGCCATGTCTGTGTCCTCCTTAATCCTGGTAATCCTTGTAGAGAATTCTTGATTTGCTTTTGTAAAAGAGATTTGGAGACGATAAGATGCTCGTCCGTCTCCTTAGAATAGCTGATAATCTGGTTTGAACAGAGGACTCAGGGGGTATTTACCCTGCCTTAACATTTGCCCAAGCAGATGGCGCTGATGGGGGAAGGTGCAAACCTTAGCCTTTAACTACCTCGCTCTCTGCAGGGTTCGGTTTGGTGAGGGGAAAAAAAAAAAAAAAAGAACAGTGGGATGATAATCAATGTTGTTTATTTTGCTGCTTGACTCTTTAAGTACTTTCAGGCAGATTATGGGCTTTTGCAGGGGATAATCGGGAGACCGCAGACAATTGCCTTTTTCTATCCTGACAGTATCCCCCATGAATGCGTAAAGAAGGCGATTAAAAGTAGATGCCGACTCTTAATTCCTGATTAGTCCCATGGAAAACCCTGTTAAAATTAACTGGACACTGCACTAATCACTGAATTTTAAACACCCCTTATTCTGGCGCAGTGGACATACCATATCCAGCCGTGAGAAGACATCCCATGAGGGATATCTCCATAAGTACTTGTGTTTGAATCTGCCTGTTCCGCAATGCGATGACACACACACTATGAACCCGGAAAGCTACTCCAGGGTAACTGTAACACTTCGGCACGGCACAGAGAGTGTGCTGACCTCTTCTGACTACAGGTAGAGGCGAGTCCCTTCTCTTCTATGTTGTATATATGACAAATAAATAAACAGCTGTTCATTTGCACATGGTAACGTCCATTCTGTAAACAACAATATGTGAGCGATGCTCTCATTTGCTACATCTTAATGCTCATCATTTCAACAGTGGAACAGTTAGACGCAATATCATGTCTTCTCAGCAACGGTGGCAATGCAATACCTCTGGTTACATTCACTATGTAAGCATGGCTGCATATAAGCCATTAAGTCATTTATATTGGTTTCCTAAGCCCACCTCTCTAACCTTATGCCTCTGGCAATCTTCTCAACTTGGACTGGACACCTGCAACAAAAGCATTTGACTAATGAGATCAGCCCATTGACTAATTAGAGTATTGCGTGGCATAGGCTGGATGCCTGTGAAAAGGTCTGCACGTACGGAAGGACTGTTTAACCAAAACATTTGATGCTTCCTCTCCTTTCCTTGCACAGTTGTGTTCTGTAACAGGATATTGTACATAGCTGTCAGGCTCAATCTGGGGCAGGAACACAAAAGACAAGCAGAGGCCCCAAATGCATCCCGCTCAAACATGCACACAGTGCAAAGTTAATCCACACATACACAATAACATGCTGATTTTCTTTGTGTGTTTTCAGTTCAGCCAGTGAGAAGCAAAATGGTTCAAAGTGAATGCTTGAAAAAAAGATTGATTTGAGGAAAATGCGAATATCTGATTATATTGTAAGCAGTTTGTATGGGACCCACGAACGTAATACGTTATAATTGCAACTACATCCACATCTTAATATCTTTGTGTCATACTTGCTGTGATTAATTCAGTAATTACATTTTTTTTCTTGTCATTAGTGCTGTGTATTTGAAGTGTTTCCTCATCATAAAAATTTACTGCTTGTCATGTGCTTGAGATGTGTATGAATACTGGTTCCATATCACCAAGGAGGCACGCATAGAGCCATTAGCACAAAATAATAGATGATGAACCACAAAAGCTAATGCCAGTGAGTGGTAACACACATTGTCTAACCCACTCTAATGGCTCAGATCTATATATGGATAAGTGTTAGGACACCGTTGGCTCTTTGAGTGAAACCCATAGCATTAACTTGCACAGCAAACAAAAGCAAACACATGTAAGCCTCGAACAATATTTCTTCTTTGATTGTTTATCACTTTTGTGCATCAGAGGCGGCTCAACTTTCTTTCATATCTTCACCTGAAGAGCATGTTACTTTTAATACACTCTAGGTAGTAATGTAAAATATAGTAACGGTGTCTGAGATCATATTCTGTAATGAAGTAGAGGGACAGCCAGAGTTTGAAACATGAAAGTATAATAGAATCAGGGTTATTTTGAAGAGTCATCTTAAATAATGCGTGTGATATTCACTGATGGTCATAAAGAATTCATGTGCATGCAGTCTTCAGAAAGAGCAGCAACTCATTCCCAAGATCAGTCAGACAGATTACTACATGTCATTTTGACAGGTTTTTGTGGCAGAGGTCTGTGTTGGTTGACTGGTCAGACAGTCATTATGAAGTGATATGGCTTCACGACATGCTGCACTATGAATTTTGAGGGAAATTGGTGATTTTCACAGACCCCTTGAGATGTTTTTTTTAATACCCCTTTTGCAGTTACGACTTGGTAGTAACTTTTCCTGAAGAAGTACTGACTTCATTTACAATTTCTCCTGTTAGGATATTGCAGTCTCTCTTTACAAATGAAACCAATGAGACAGGAATTTTACCGCTTTAACAATCACTTTTATTCCTTCTTTCTATTTATTAGGACTTGTGTATACAGGCCACAGCCTACCATAGAATCTCCAGTGTTCTCTCCAAATCACTTTTTCTCTGCCTCTGTTTTGTGGTGATTGAGGTTACATTCTCTGTTTTCAGCACAAGAGAAAGAGCCAAGTATCTGGGAGAATTGCACATGTATTACAGACAAATGCACTCGATATATTACCTATGCTCCACGCATATAGACAGGCGCTGTTTGTGATGGAGCACACATGTGTTCAAGCCCGGAGGTAATGGACAACACTTCAGTGAATTGCGCCGACCTTATTGTATTGTGTGGATGATTGTGTTATGCTCCCTCAGATAATGACTGTGCCCTACTTTGACTTTGAGGCAGTGACCTGAAATAAGGCACACAAGTGAAATCCGAGCCTGGATGAACCTGGAAGTGATTAAGGTCACCCAGACACACCACATTTGTTTGACCCCCCCGGTGACTCACATCGACCAATGTCTCTGAATCCTTTGGGAGTCTTTTGTGGAATTCTTCCTCAATGCAAACACTCGCCATTGATAATATGTTTGAGGAGAGTGTCAGGATGATTAAATACATAGGACAGGCTCTGAATTTTTAGAACCCTATTGTCCTGGGAGATGCACGAACACATGTTGTTCCCTTCTCACTTTTTGGCAAATTTCTGGTAACCAATCACAGTTCCTCTCCACAAATAGTCAAGCATATGCCTTCCTTCTATTTTCTGGATGCAACAAGCTCTTTTTAATATTTGCCAGAAGATACATGTGTTTATGCTTCAGTCGCTCCTTATTTGTTTTAGAATGGACAACAATATGATATACAATGTGATCAATGAGTGGTGCACAGTATGCTGGTACTCTTGTGTGCAGCATTTCTATGTACTCACCACGAGTGCTGACTGCACAAAGGGAGAGTCATTGAGGTCACCAACAGGTCAATGGCAACTATCAATGCAAGTGCACAGTAACACAGTCCAATGTAGTGAGTCAGTGCAATAAGATGAACAAAGAATTATGCATACACAGTATCTCAGAATATGCAAATATATCCAAGTGCTTAAGTATGCATCAGATGTAGGGAAAATAAAACATCAAGTGAATGAAGCTGAGTGCATCAGAAAAGATGATGGAACACTGAATCCTGGATTCGTCTCAAATTAAAGTCTGTTTGGGTCCTGACTTGATACATTATTTAACATGGAGACTGAAAAGGCTGAATTTTCTAGTCCAGGTCTCATTGACATGATACATACATGTCTTATTGCTTAGGGGGAAACATGGACATCACAAGATCATGTCTGCCTCTTGAGGGCAGGATGCATGGAGTGGATATCTGGCTTGTTTTTGTGTCTCACTATTCTGCTGGGGATCAGCACACAGCTCTTTGCCACAGCCATGACGCTCAGATAAAAATTACTCTTCCTCTGGTGTGCATGTAAATCAGAGTGGAGGGATATAATGAAATAATGAAGTGTGCCTCTGCTTTTTTCCAAGAGAGACCGTTGGGACTCACTATTTTTAGACACAACAAAGAGATTGCCAGGGGTGTCCAGTCTCCCTGGTAAGTTATGGAGTTTTATCCACTTGTCAATGTACAACTGCTTGTCTTAGGGCTTAGACACACGCTGGGATGGAATGGAGGCCAGCGTCTCCCTCCAGACAGCGTCAATTAAGTCTCTGTGGAATTCAGTGGATGGATGTGTTCATGGATGGTCATAATAGATGATGGATGTCGTCAATGAGATCAAGGAAGTTGATTTTGACTTACGTATAGTATGTACCCATTGGCCACATCCATGGTAACCCTGTAAGATGACCCTCCCTGCCAGCAGGAAATGCTTTGTCACTCAGACAAATGTGGCAGATGAATACTCAGCATGATCCTGGGGTATTTGTCATCTGGTGTTCTCTTTCTAATGTGTTTACTGCTGATGATCCAGGTCAGAGAAGGACAAAATCCTGCACACCATAAGTTAAGAACCTCTTAACCCTCTAGATTCCACAGTCCAAATGTTAATCTAATTCAGACTGTACCTTTAACCTTAACTATTACCAAATCTTATCCATTGTGTTTGTTATGCTCTCTCTCGTCAAAGTTGTTGCTGTCTGAACCATAGCAAATGCTTTGTTGTCCCTACCTTTATTACAGAGGACTGTTCAACCATTGATTTATTTAGCAGGAGCTCTTTTTGAGATGTATTCCCGTAATTTATTGTAACAGCGTTATCTCTCATATGCTTGATACAACATTTGACCTTGAAAGTGTGAATTTGCAGATGCAGCAAGAGAATCTTTGCAAAGTCGGATATTTTCTGACATCCTTGGCAAGAAGGAGGGGGCAGTAATGCTGCCATGTTTGCCATTTGAAGATAACACCTCAGAGGTCATTTGAATGTCTTGGTGTAATGTGGGTCATATGGCCATATAGCCTTAAATGCACTGAGCAACCAATTTCCTGGCATGTGAGATATTTCCTCTCTAGCACGTTTTTATAATATGACCGTGGTTGGTTTCTTATGTATGGATGATCACTCTGTAGACTATTTCCAGAGTGCAGGGCCACACATATGGAGGTGGTTGATAACACAAGGACCTACCTGTACACACCAGGTTGGTCCTTGTGTGAAAGTTATAGCAATGTCTGTTATCCCTCTATAAGATTCCCCATCAAAAATATGTCACAGAGATGGAAACCCATAAATGTATCCTTAACATTCAGAATTACAATGCCTCCAAAACTAACTGTCCTTGACTACTTTAAAAGGAAAACATAAAAGGCAGTGCATGTCAAGACACACATTCCCCAGCAAAGTGAAAATTCCTGCCTCTTATCTTTTTGATTTTGCACTTAGGGATTTTTGTCTTCATCTTTTCTCTTCAAACATCAAGTGCCAAAGTCATTTACATGTGCTAGGGGCAACCATAGTTAAAACACAGACATACAACTTACTACTGTCTAAAGGCAGTCTAGTGAAGAAAATGAGGAAGTTGTAAGGGGTGGGTAAAATAAGGAGACAGAGGAAGAGTAAAATGAAGGAGAAAGAGAAAAGGAAGGGAGGAAGAGGAGGAGAATGTGAGAAATGAGGACGGTAGGGGGTGAGACCAGTGAAACACAGAGAGGGTTATTCAATTTGGCTAAAACTCTGTCGCTTCATACAACTGGGGGATTGGCCTAACCACCAAAATGAATTAAAATTCATGAACTATTGAAGAGTGAGCTGCCAGTAGAACGTTAAGCATGATACAGTTTTAAAGCAGGATATTATTTTTTTCTAATTACAAATAAATGAAGCTATTAGTTTACCTTAAATTAAAAGCAGAAGGGCACCCACAGAGATATCTGATCCCATGTGTAACTCATTTAAGACTGATTTGGGCCCCCATTGAGCTGGCAGGCGAAGTAGCATTAAGGTTGCAGAGCATCTCAACTGCATGGTATTGTCTAACTCCTGCTGGCTCTGTGCCCTGTCTTTCCCTTAGAAACACAGTTGACATCCATGTGCTTGAAAACCATATCCATAAGGTACAATTAGTGAATGAAATGAGCCAAATTTCTTTGGCATGCTAAAATTTCTATACTCCAGTTTGTAATTTTATACACATTCCTGAATTTCTATGCGCTGGAGAAGAACACACACAGCCCCTTGTTCGTAATGCTTCCCAAACTAGACCAATCACAAGAAAATCCTGTGTTTGACTTTTATCCATCCACAATATAAATAACTAATTTATCAATTGTGCTTAAAGAGGCATACAATGGGCAGAACAGAGAACATTGTGTAGCTCGGATAATCCCCTAGAATCCTGACGTTGCCTTGAGGGGAAATAGTGGGAGCAAGAAGCAGATCCCATTCGCTCCCTCTCTGTCTCTCTATCTATCTTTCTCAGGATACATAGTCACTATCACAGCTCCTGATCAGCCCTGTTTAGTTATATTGCATTGTGTGCTTTGCTTTGATATTCCAGTTAATCCGTCAAGTGAAGAGATTTAGCCTAAGATTACAGTGATTCAGTGAACTTTTGATGATACACTACTCGTGTCTGTCGCCCTGAGGCATTTTATGTGCATTTCTATTTACTGTATGTGTGTGTGTGTGTGTGTGTGTGTGTGTGTGTGTGTGTGTGTGTGTGTGTGTGTGTGTGTGTGTGTGCGTTAAGTAAGGTGGCTGTCTTCATCTCGTGTGTGGGCGACTTTAACTGTTACAAGATAGTGAGAGCATTGCCATCGATGGTCTGACAGCCCCACAGCTTCCCTCAAGCTACTCGGGAGCTACTGTAGGCGTTTTGCATTCTAAACATGAATGACAAAGTGTAGACATGATCCCAAAGAGATTAATTTTCCATAATGTAAGTTAAACAAAAACAAAACACATCTGTATTCACTGGAAGAAAAATCAGTTCTGAGACACCTGATTCCCTGTTTAGATGAAACAGAGCCCTAATTGCAGGTTCAGGTCTGAGCCAGAGAGCAGACAGGGACTTGCGAGGGGATTTGTTTTTTTTCTGTTGTCTGGGTCGTGAACCTGGTGACTTGATCTATAGGCATGACTCCCACCAGTTGACCACAGAAGTGTAACTGTACCTCAGGATGGCCCAAGCCCATCTTGCATGTTTTAACCCAAGGTGACGTGTGCTGCATGGCAACAAAGCAAACAAAGCCAGCATATATTTGGATAACATCTGTTTTCAGTTCATAAATTCTATCAGTGGGAACATTCTGCATGTGCAATTACCTGAACCAATCATATGCAAAAGCTTTTTCAGTGCGGCTCCTTGAGTGCTGTCACTAGTTATTACATTGTGTGCTATTTAGCAAAAGTGCATTTGCAGTTTGAAGAGCATCCCAAGATATTAGTGGCATCTAATTGCATTACCTGGAGGAGACTGATGGCGCCAGTTAAAACGGCTGGCCCCAGTTCAGCCTGTGTTGAAGGCAAGTGCTTCTTTACAGGTTATACGTCATGTTTCTGACTGGAATCTTTTGTCGACTAAGTGATTTTCTGACAGCTTTAAGCTTCCACTTGCCTCACCAAATACCCCTATTCCCGAAGCAATCGTACATCTTACCATTAATCCACTTTCATCCATGTGAAACTAAAACAATGACAGACAGTTAATGGCAGCTAATGCAGCCAAATTTTGATTGCACAAGTCAGATTTGTTCCCATTAACTTGTTCTGAACTGATTCATGCATCCATGCTTGTTTACCTAGCAATAGTGTAAAATGTCCCAGCAGTGTAATCCATATTCAAGCAGGCCAGCTGTGAGGCTCACTGCAGCATTTTAAGCCATGAAAAAGCCACATTTAATTCTTAGTCTTTCATCATTTGATTGCTCCTAAATAACCGGTGATCAAACTTTTACTTTTCTGCATAATGGACAGAAATCTCCATCTAGCTCCTCTTTGCCAAGGTTAGAAAAATGCCACTTTAAAATGTACAGTGTCCATAAAAATAAGAAAAGTCATATCGTGGGCAGCTCAGTATCATTTTCCAAAAGCCACAGGCAAATCCTGATGGCTGAGAAGACAATAAGGTGAAAACTGCCAAGTGACCCTCACAGGATATGTCTGTAGCACCTTCTGTCTTCCACTTCTAGATTTAGTAGGCACTGGAGGGGTTTTTACCTCACAGTCCTCATGTACTCCAGTGGGACTCTCATCTTGGGAATAGCATGCCAGTTTTATTGAGCAGGGAGTGGCAGTGGAAAAAGACGAGAGCCCTCAGAGACGCCTAGATGTTTTCCATATTAAACTGCAGAGAGAGAGGCTTAAGATCTCACCGGTGAAATGACTTTCATTTTCAATATCAAAATGCCAGATAATGTACTGTAATTATGGAAACTTGACATATCTATCTCTGGTTTGAGTCTGAGATTTTATTCTGTTTCCTACCTCCCTTCCTCTCGACTCCGTTCCACGCCAAATCCACCCCCCCACCCTCCACTCCCTTGCACCAGTATCCTTCTTACTAATTCTCCGAACTCTAACTCCTCCTTTTTTCTGCCTCACTTCCTACCCAGAGTAAAATGTCTATGGGCATTTATAGTCACATTAATATGAGCAAAGGATGTGTGGTAATAAATCGCTTTCTTTTTCCCAATGAGCCATAAGAAGTGGTGATAAAAACAACTTTTCTGTTGTTGCGCGCTTTTGCCTTGTGAAGTGAAAAAAGTCAGTGTTTGAAGTTCAGATTAGTCTTTAGGGAGTCCCACCTATTGGGACTGTTAACCTTTAGCCGTTCAGCTATAAAGCAAGTGAGTTCCATTAAAATACATAATGCATGAAGTGCCGAGATTGCATGCCATTGATCAGCACTTGAATAAATTGAGTTGAAATCCTATTAACATAACCAGTTACACATAAAGTGAGATGAATAAAGTGCAGTATAACACCTGCAAAAAATAGCTACCATCAGCCATGGTTTTGTGATGGTTGAAGTGGTCAGGCTAACTGAAGGCAATTTAGAAATAAACAGTAATGAACTATAATTCCAGCTATTTGTGTAATGAGTTGTTCCCTGCTTAGCCTTTTTTGTTTGTTGTTTCTGTACTGGCATTTTAAAGCCATTTTTCTTTTACCTCAACACATATTAGTGAGGGTGAGAAATGTTTTTATATACTGTACATTCATATATCAAATGCCCTGAAGCCCTCTATGATACTTAGCCTCTTGTTGTGATTATATCTGCAATCATGCATCTTTATTTTCTGTCCGACCAGACATTTTGAACTTTTTGTGTTTGTTAATGATTAGTTATTGTTTGTGCTTTTGGCTAAATATGGAAAGTTGCCATGAGCGATAGATAAGAGCTGTTTAGCAGGGTGCAATGTGGCCTCCAAGGCAGCAAGTTGACTCATGGCATCTGTCTGCTTCAGTGTGCGTGTGTGTCTGCGGTAACAAAGATGACCCCCCACCCCCATCCCCAACAACCACACTCTACTCCACAGCATAAAGCATGTGCATGTTCCCCCTTTTAAAGCAATTAAGAGATCCGCTGTCATCTTGACAGGTAGCCTCCATCCCCTTAAATGCCTTCGTGCAACTGCCATAAGTCTTTGTGGGACTAACATGCCATACCATTTTTTAAAAATGTTTTTCTCCGTGCTCAACTCCCACTCCTCCCTGTATCAGGAATAATTAGGGCAATTAATTCAGGTGGATACCCAGAACAACATATGTGTTTTCAGATTAGACGCAGAGGAAGCTCTGTCACCCGACCCCATGCAGACTGNAAAAAAAAAAAAACATAACCAGCGGATGACCTTATTACACTCAGTGTGTACCATGCACTAGCAATATTGCCTTTATTTGTCATTATTACCACCCGCCATTACTGCGAGTGGGAGGAATATCAATTTCAAAAAGAGGGACTCTGACTAAATGTTAAGGAGCCCCCTGTCATGTGAAACACATTCCTACTGTTACGAGTGGGCAGATATGGCTGCGCTTTACTACTTATGGATATTCAGCGGAAGAGCATGGGTCCTGCTGTAATAAGGCATTTACCAATGCAGAGTAGCACTGTGCACTGTGAGAACATATGTTAATGTACTTGGCTGTGGCCAGAGAAACAGCAAGAGGTTTGGAAAAAAAAACACATGGGACTGGCCTCCTGGAGCACACATTTTCCTTCTACAAAGACATTAATATGACTGGTGCTCAGTGGTGGAGGAGAAAGAAAAATTACCCTGGCAGTGAGGAGAAGTTTGTTTTGGTGATGGTGACGGACCCCAATTGGGCGAGGCAGGCTGGTGGAAGGGAGACAGCTCTGTACTCTGTGGCTTTTGAATTACATCAATGGCACACTTTTAACTGACTGCACTGCCAGAAAAACTGACATCAACATACTTGAGGAAGATATGCGTGGAGCAAATGGGGATATGACTGTGAGCCTGGTCCCTGTGCTTAATCAATGTTTTACCAAGGCTGTGCGACTGGCTTTGCAAGAAGGATTGTCTGCGTTCTTTCTCAGGAGTTGACAGTTACAGTAACAAGTTGAAGTCAGTTGAAGAATACATAAAAATAAATAAATAAATAAATGTATGCTATACATATAATTTACCATTTGCGAACATGGTAGGAAAATGATGTCCTGACCCAGTATTTAATTTTACAATTTCACTGCCTTGTTACAATGTGTTAAGAAATAGCACTTACCTTCCAAACACAGCTTGCAATATGTAGATGAGAGTTTATGTAGAGAGGGATTTTCTGCAACCAAAGACAATGAGCGTGCGTCTTGCTTGACTTTCCCATTCATATGGATTACCTGAGAATATATTCATGAACTTGGCTTTGGTCTCACTTGAGACAGTGGGTGAAGTAGTGTCTCTTCCTGAATATTGAGTATGTTGACGGTTAATATTTTACTTTACAAAAGTGCAGATTTAACTAGGAGGAGTCTACACATGACCTGGGCTGGGTGTCGTTATAACCTGTGCCACCTTTTGTTTTTCCATAGCAGAAAGCTAATGATTAAAAAGAAAGGTAATGCACAGAAAAACACCCCATTTACTATATAAATAGATCCATCTATAGTCACGTGCACATCATTCATTCAACATTCGCTCAAAATTTACGAAGCATGAGAAAGAGCAACGTTTAGCTAATTATGTAATTGCTAAAATGCTAAACTAAAAACTCCATGGCACATTTCTGTCACAGCTATTATGATGTCTGTAAAGTGGAATTATTCATTAACAGATATAAAATGATTTATTCATCAAACTGGGTATTTATTTGTTTTTTTCTTTTTGTTTTTTCATTTATTTATTCTGAGAGGCAATGATATGTTCAAAAGTTAAGGTTATGATTTACTATGTAGGTAATGATAGACTTGTCTGACTTACAACTAACAGGAAATGCTTGTACATACATCCCTGTTTCTATGATAAATTTGATCTCTTAATATAAATTGATCTGCATAGTGATTAGATTACACATCACTGGAATAGTAACACATGCAGTCTTTTTGAAGTGAGACCCCTCAACCCTTCAGGACAAAGAAGAATGTTATTATTATTAATGTGATTTATAATGTAATACTGGCCTTATAATCACTTCTTATTCTGGGGTTCCTTATTGAAGTTTATAACAAGGCCATAGTCGTTTGCAGTGTTAATGTTTCACAAGCCTCTTTGTGTAATCCTCATGCTGGTGGTGATATGTGAAGAGTGACAGTGAATGCACTTTGAAACTGGGATGAATTTAGCTGAATGATAATGCAGCTAGCCATTTGGATATCAGTTTTGTATTTAAATTTAAGTCAGAAGCAACTCCCAGTTTTCCGGAGATCATTTCCATAAACGTTCTGAGAATCATTAATCAGTATCATCATTGTGCTTTGTGTTTGTCAGGAAATGACAATGATTCAGTCTCTTTGCTTCAAATGCCAGCCTGTGATACAGTATGTCAACGCACATAACAATCTATGGACAATGCCTCTGCCAGTCTCAATGAAGGAAACTGTCAGGCGTTTCAACGGGAGAAAGATCAAACGGATGAACAATTCACATTACGAGGAAATCTTGATAAACTGAAGTTTTGACACATCAAGGGGATTTCCATTCACGTTTCTACCATGTTTCCTCTTTGACAGTGCACTTAGTGGCCACTTTATTATACACACCTCTCTGTTAATGCAGCTCCCTTCTTCAGACAGTGAGTCAGGCCTTTGTGACTCATTATGCAGGCAGACAGAGTTGAGATGTTCACTCACTGTCCAGCTGAGCCTGTGGGCTCCTGCTATGTGTCACCCACATCTACAGTGTGTCTAGTTTCATTCCAGTCAAATGCTACATCAACTTCTTTTCTTTTTTTTTTTCATTTTTAATTCTGATTCAAGTCATCCTAATCAATCTGATTAGGATGACTTGAATCAGAAGTAAAAATGTGATGTGGAGTTGGGAGTGAAAATCAACATACTGTGCATGACACATGGGCAGAAACAACTGGACAAAACTTTGAAATGAACATATTGCAGCTTCACATGCATATGATCATTAAAATGAAAATCCCTGAAGAGAAATCTTCACTTGTCTGACAAATCCTTGTTGTCCTCTGTTGCCACATGTAGATGATTCATGGATCTATCCCAACTAGTGCCAACATCAGAGGGTGTTGTATTCTTTAAGACATAAAGTCTTCTTAACAGCTTACTGTAGTGTTTTTTACTTTACTTTACTTTTTTTATTTCTAACCTATGGTAGTAAAAATGATCAACATATTAAAAACTACTCCCACTGGGAAGCAGCCTTGTGGGTGTAGCTGAAGCTTTTCAGCAACTAGTAATTGAAACATTAAGGATAATATTATAATGTCCTACAGCCAAGTGAACATGCTGTTTCCGAATCACATGCTTTCCCCCTGCCCATCCTTTTTGGTCATCTTGGAGCCAGCAGCAACAGCTAATCTTTATTCCTTGATGCTGCACATGAACACAACCAAAAAGAAACAACACGTGAACTATGACATAATTCCTCTGCTCTGTCCAGGCTAAACAGGAAATGTGTTCTTAATTTCATATTCATCATGCAGAGACCGTCATTTGTAAAGGTCTGGATATTGTTATGCATCAATGAGATCATTATCATCATTAAAAAAAAGCAAAGGGTCACAGAGTAGAAAGCCCATGGTAGGTGGAGGATTTGGGTGGATTGTCGGGTAAAGAAGGCACAGATTTTTCTCACACAAGCTGTTTGCTTCCCATTTGACACCAATATGTAATTATTGTCTTTTTTTTTTTATCCACATTTTAATTGTCTGGTTATCATTGTAACCATGGTAACAAAGGAAGTCCTCTAACTTGAAGGAAGTTCTTATTTTGACCCAGACCACAAGCTTTGCCTAAGCTTAATAAAGTTGTTTGCGCCTAAAGCTAAACACACTGATCCATAAACTTAACAGCGTGTTAATAAAAGTAGCCATGACAACCACAATCTTGTATGCTTCTGTCATGGGGTGCTATTTTAGGAGATGCTCTTATTGGTTGTATTAGAGAGTAGGGTACATAACCTACATATTATATAGATGACAAATAACATATATAAATAACCTATATGTTTGTTATGTGTAGAGGACTTGTTGCACTAAAGAGAGAGTCAAGTCAAAGTACAGAAAGTGGGATATGCTAATTGATGGACTGTGTGTGAGAAAAACGTACTTTTCTAATGTCGACATACTGGAAAATATGAAAAAATATTCTCTCTCATAAATCCACCCTCACCAGTGGGTTTCTGACTGCTGCTGGTCTTTGATATTGGACAGAAAACACACCCACAAGGGAACATGAAATGCTGGCGGAAAAGGAGCAAGCTGACTACTATCTTTTAAATTCTGTGTAATGGCAATGTCTGCAAAATGCAGTTAGAGCTGTTACAAATAAGTCACAACTATTTGGTGATGTTTATTGTTTCAACTAACCACAGTGGCTGAAAAAAGGTAATTGTTCAGTTGATGAATATCATAACAGTGATCAGTACAATTCTGTATTGTTGCGCACAAAGCAAGAAATAAGCAAGCGTGCTAAAACATTTGCCATATTTAGGTTAAAAGTGTAACTGCATGCTGGTGCTAAGGAAACGTCCTTGGTTAATCTCTGTGATGCAACTGATAGGCCTACTTAATATTGCAGGAAACAAAACTCAAGTACTTGGTGCATTCACCATATTTCTGAGAACATTGTTGCAGACCAATTGCTACCCTTCATATTGACAGTCTACTATTTTTTCAAAGGGATTTTTTTCTTTTCTTTTTCTTTTTTTTTTTTCTCCTAGAAAGATAATGTGTCATTGTCTCAAGATGGTTCCAGGAAATTACTTTACTCCAATGGTCTGCACAGTCCCCAGATCACAGCCTAATAAAACACTTCTGGCATAGGGGGGAAGTGGGGTGTTCACAGCATTCACGCCACTGAAAAACTGCAAAAACTAAGCTCTCGAGTGAGTATAGATCAGAATCCCTATGGAACATTTCTGGCACTTTGTTGAATCAATGCTTTGAAAAAAGGGTGGGTCGAATGGGGCCCTACATAGCATTACCAAGGTGTACCTAATAAAATTGTCAATGAGAGTATTTACAGTACTGGAAAGGACTACACTTCAGTCAGAGACCTCCGGCTCAAATATCCTTCCCTTCCTTGACTTCTTAGCACAGACACCATGACATCCTGAATTTGCATAGTAGTAAAGAATAATGTAGCTCTCGGAGGCTGGTGTGACACTCATTCAAAACAGCTTCCCTTTTTTCCCCAGTGTAGTCTAGAGCAAAATGGGTTGAGCAGGCAGTGAGTGATGTGGGTAAAGAAAGTCAGACACTTCCTCAGCTGTAGTCAACCTCAAAGAGCATTTTGTCATGTAGCTTCACTTGGTAAAGTACCTGCAACCTTCTTCACATCACTACTGAATCAAGGTCTGTTTCACTGTTTTTGATGCTGTTTGATGTCAGCTGAAATGTGAAACAAGTATAATGGAAGAAAAAGAAAAAAAAAAGCACATCCTCTTTAAAACTGCCATAGCATTTGTTATTTTCTTTTTTCTTTCGTCATCTTTTAGCACATGGATAATTTTTTTGTAAGCAATAGTTATTAAGTTAGATGTCACAGCATTATGAGGGATGTCCTTCAAGCCGCATCTGATTTCAAGGGACAGCTTGACAAAACTCACTTTGAATTTGGTTGAAAGCATGTCTAATTGAATTTTGATACGTAATTAAATCAAGCAATAAATCAGCCCAGATCCCACTGCAACCGACAATTCAACACTCCTGAGCACCACAAGCTAATTATGATGAAGTTATTATCTCAGCCAAAGGGAGTACTCTGAATGGCTCCTTCTGCATCATGTAGAATCTTTTCAACTAGAATATACTCAACCTTGAGGAAAGGGCATCTCTCATATTAAGGATCCACAAGATCCTATAAATGTCACTCGCTCGGATGGTAATGTATCCACATTGAAACATTGTCCCATTTTAAAGCAGGTGATTACTTAAAGCAGTCATAGCAGTCAAATGTTTTTTTGACTCACTTGTGCGCATAAACACACTGATGCACCACGCCAGAAATTATCTGATGTGTTGTACGTCAGTAATTACAGTTGGTAGTAATTTCTGTCAATAATCCCTCGATGTGTAGGAAGTGGCTATATTGATTTAACATGGATTTAGAGCATCATCCTCATCATCTGGTTTCCAGTCTCATATGGTTAATCAATTACATCCCCTGTGATTTAAATATGCTTTAGATGCCATGCACTGCGCATGTAATCTCATGACATAAGGTATTAAATAAAGTCTAATTATAACTTTGCAGCTATGTGTCATATCATACTCCTTTAATACCTTTACTAAGAAGACAAATTGGTGTGTCAGTCAAGACGGGTGTTCTGCATTAAACAAAATTTAGAAGTTAGTTAAGACTGTCACATGATCCTTAGTAAGTAAGTATGCGTAAATGAATAAAATATGTTTTGATGATCAGCCTGCTTGAAGCTGAGAAACCTTTTACAAATACATAAAGAGGTGCAAAAAGGCATAATTCTCCAACTCCCCAGACAACCATATTAGATCTAGCTGGTATGGTTTTCATAAATGAATCTTCTGCAACAATTACTGGTGTAGCCTCCTTCTGCATAATTTGATGAGCAAAGAGAACATTGATGAACTTTTTTAATTATTACGCCGCTTGGGATTCTGACACAAGTGCCACAGAGAGGGAGGGGGTCCATCACTACAGCTGCAAAGGCGCTTTTCTCTTTTTTCGTCTTCCGACCTCCCCATTTTTTTTTTTTTTTTTAATTCATCCAATTTGTCGGTCCAAATGAAACAGCAAAAGGTTAGAGAGTGGAGTAATTAACAGCAGCTAGTCTAATGAAATCAGCAGGGGCTGGTACACTGGGAGGATCAATACTGCACAGAGGGTAAAGCAAGATGGGGGGATTGTCCAGGGGAAATATACATATACAGACCACTTAATAATAATAAGCTGATGAAAAGGCAACATGTTGTGCACTTGTAAATCAAAATTGGTTCGAACACACTGTGACATTATTGCTGTCTGGTAATTGCGTTAGAGGAAAGTTGCTCCTTGTGCACACTCAAGAAGTGTACAGGATTTACACCACTCTGTGTGCTTTGCTGAGAGGGTTTCCCTTTATTGAATGTCAATAAGTACATCAATACACTTTGGACAACTGAACACCAATGCAGAGGGAAATGGGGATTCTATTTATCTAAGGCTACACTTAAGTATATTGAAGACTTTATTAGCCCCTTTTGATGAGGAGGTGTTTTGTTTGCAACAGTTTTATCACACTGTCTAAGACATGCTGCGTTTGCCAGAATTATAAGGGATGTAAATTTGAACTCTGCCCACTTTTTCTTGGCGGAGACAATCACATCTCTTGAGTCTGCAAACACAATCAGATGGCATTCAGGTCTAAGTTTTCCACTGTTAACATTTGTATTATGCGTGCATATGTCTGGATGTGTGTGATTGTGACACAGCCACCTGACAAAGCTGTCTTTTTCTTCCTATTGATAAATTCAGACACATCCATCTCATCCGTGGGGATAACCACTTGATAGCAGGCCACATGCTTTTTCCCCTGACCACTCTCCAAGCAGCTTAAGTTATGGACTGTGGTGCCGCACTGACATTTCTGGAATACAGAGCAGCCCTGACAAGTCCTGCTTGACCATTATTTTCACAACTTCTTGCTAAGAGACCAGTTGAATTGAACAGCCGCAAACTATGGTGAGCCTCACCAATGAACCCTGTGTCTGAGTCATAAGGAATGTGAATTACACAAGGGGTAAGCTTTGGCAGCTCAGGAGACTGTGGCTAGCTAGCATTGTTCCTATCTCTTTACCTTGCTCCATGCTTCTCTCCACCTTCAAAGGTGTTTACACTATGAAATAAACTGTTATGGAGGAGGCTACAGAGACGGGAGCAGCAGATCTCATTAGCTTTAAACTATTAGGAGCATGAGGACCCTGGGGATGAGGTTTTAAGGTTTTCAATGTAGCTTGAAGTTATCACATCATACACTCTAAAAACAGTTTTCACTAACTGCAGCAAGGAGCCTTGATGCAACCTTTTTTATTTTTTAAACTTTGAACTTAGTATTAATGGGGAAGACTCAACAATTATTTTTATTGTAATACTATACCTAATACTAACAGAGCGCAGAGGACAGCCAATTCAGCAAGAACATATTAAAAAAAAAAAAAAAAAAAAGTTTAAACACTGCATTTAATTTTCTTTATGATTATAATACAGTGGAATAGATCCATGGGAAGCCAACAGTCATTTTGCTACCACTTGTAGTAATTGCTGAAAATTAGAACAAGAAATATCAGCTGGATTGTTATTCCTCCATAATGTTATGCAGACACATTGCAGTGTCATGAAGTTCACAAAGGTCAGAAGAAAATCGCAAAAAAAAAAAAAACAAAACTGAATAACAAAACCTTGGAAATCCCAAGGTAGTAATTTTTGGCTGTGTGTTCAAAGGTGCATGCACCTCTGGTTATTTTTCAGTTTGTCTACAAATGGTTTCTCTGGATATGTATTAGTTTTAAGTATAAAGACCGCCAACCACATGTTTTTATGTTTTTTTTTTTAAACATGCTTGAATTTTTTCACATGTTGATGAAATTAGAATTTGATGTTATGAACTTAAGCCTCGGCTGGTAAATATTAGCTGAACATTTGTTGCCATTGAATAAGAAGATTGCTTTGCCACTGCACCTCCACACACGAGTTCCTGTTTGTTCTGTCTTGTACCTGCTGGACATGATAGAGTTGGAATTTCATTGCCGCGTGTTGTTCTGAATGTAGCATCAACCTCTTAAATGACAAAAATTACTAACCACCAACTGTGCTTATGATAGGGAATTTGTTTTCAATGTATAGAGGAATGATGGACCCTACATTTTTTTTTTTTTTTAATGCTGGGAGGCATGCATAGCGTGGCATAATTTACATTTCTTTTTATACTCTAAATGCAAATGTATATGTACTGAGAGAGATTGATTAACTGCCCTGTGTACAAAAGCTGATGGAAAATTGTTTTAATATCCTTGATACACCTGGAGTTGGCTTATTGTCTTTCTTCTGCACACCGCAGGCTTCGTTTCAGCTGTAAATGTAATATTAGCTGCCTTCCAGTCACCTACGCACAGCTGGAAAGCACCCATAGCTACCTACCTTCTGACTATGCCTTTTGATTATCACCCAGTCCTTCTGCCAACCTGCCAACCTGCCACACCATTGCTCTGACCCTCACTGGAGAAGAAAGGCTGTTGCAGCACTTCAACCTGCCTCCAGTACACACTGGAACTCAGTCCTGGGGAACTCAAACACTGCACTACAGTTCACTTTCCAGAGAATTAGAACAATAACACATAATTATAATATTATAATTATTTGCATACATTGTTCAAAAAATACATTCATACAACGCTACAATGTCTTCCATATGTTCAGTTCACTCCTAACAACATTCACTATTTATTCATTGTGCAGCCACTGTCTAAAAAATGGGATACATTTAGATACAGAAACAGAGCACAATAAGGTCTGGTGTTTTTAATCAATTATTTATCCAATATTTTAATGATCAGAGTGCCTGGGGTGATCAAAGGCTTGGTTCGAGCTCCACCGCCTTCGCTAGCTAAGACATCTTTCTGTACTTTGATGTGGTTCACCAACAAATGCACTTATCTTAAGCATAACTCTCTCCCAGGCTTGCATGCGTGTGCTTTGAAAGGGCTAGTTTGAGAGGCGTACATACAGAGAAAGGTCACTGACCAATCCATACAGAGGAAGGGAAAAAAAAGGAGAGAACTCTTACTTTTGTGGTCTCCAGCAATCAAATGTACAACTACTATTTTGAATGTCATCTAAATATGAGACAACCACAGGTCACCTTCTCAGATCCCTCATGTACATTATCATATATTTAATTGGTTGGCAAGGTCTCTAACTTGAAGTGTGTGTCACGAGATGCTGAATAAAACATTACGTGAAGAAGAAACAACTGCCTGATGGCAGCCTCAAGTAAAATCCTGCTTTAAATGACCAGTCAGAGGATGCAAATGAGTAGCCCCTCAAACAGACCTGACAAATGTTAGTGTGCTAAAAAAAATGCAAAAAGGGGGAGAAAAAAAAAGCATTTATAGATATAGATGTTAGTCCTGTGGCAGCTCATGCCATAATGTCAGAATGGTATGGTGATTGTTAAAGTGAGTGATAGTAACTATCTTAATATAATGATATTAAGATAATAATAGTTTTATCTTAATAAAATAATATATCTTGATATATATGTGTATATATATATATATATATATACACATATGTGTGTGTGTGTGTGTGTGTGTGTGTAGCTATAGAATATAGAACAGACTTCTTTTTTTTATTTTAAGAAAGAGCTATAGCTGTATGCATGGGCCATATACTATAGCTGGACAATCCTTTCATTCATTAAGGATCATGTTCACATATTCCTGGTGAATTTAAGTCCAGTATTTAGTCTTTGTTGTCTCTGCTTTGGCCTCAACCTACTCCTGAGTAAAACATATGGCTACACGGCGTTCACCAACTTTGTCTGCCATTTTGTGCCAGTGAGATAATATCCAGAGAAAATTAACATTCAGTCCCTTAACAATTTTTTTTAACACTTAAAAATAGATGCTGGCATAGAGCAGCACATAATATAAAAGTGATAACCACCTATTGTATCATAAAATTGAGCTTAAAACAACTGCAGAGGAGACAAACACTTGTAGTCAGCAATTTACAATACACACAACTTTGATCCATGCACGGAGATACTTCATGGCAATTAGATGATTTTACGTTCACCCACATTAATGTTTTTTTTTATAATATTGAATTGCTTTGTGTTTTGCTGTTTCACTATACAGAGGTTTTGGAACTTTTGACTTTTGACTTTTGGAAGTCAGTTCAGTTGTCCACCACGCGGCGGCTCCATTTTGTGTTCGATGAATTGCGTTGGGTGTACTGCTCTATCGCTCAGTCAGTAGTGGCGTCCCTTGGCGAACAATTATGGTGGGATAATCTGTTGACATGAACTTGTTTCCTGTTCATTGTTTTACCGTTCCACCTCAGCAGTCCTCTCTGCTTCTCCCCTGTCTAAGTGGCTCCTCATTGCCAGATTCCTTCTATTTTCTTTGCAAATCAAGTCATGTACTCAGATTATTATACACAGTACAAAGAAAACAAAATTAGTGATTAAAAATTAAATACTCTTATCTCTCTGTGAGTTATCTCAGTCCCCAGAGAGAGGATGCTATTTTGCAGGCTTGCGGGTGTCTTTTGTTCCCAATTTAGAAGCTTGTCGCTGTTTATTGTTAATTTTTGATGCTTCATTTGATATTCTGTTCACTTTCCACTCTGACATGCAGAGAAAACATCTTTATCAAAGTGTCAGTTGTATGGCTTGTATTGTCAGGATGTCAGGTTTGCCCTATTCTTTACATTTCTAAGGAGAGGGTGTGTACTCTGCAGCCGGGTTTCTTGGTGTGCCAACTGAGCACGGAAATGTGCTGTACAGACTCTGTGTCTGAGTAAAAAAATCAATATGTATCCTGAATCTCAATTCCAACTGAAAAAAAAAAAAAAAAAGACTTTAAACCCCTCAAAAACCTATGAGGTTGTCAATTGTGAACTCTAACTGGCTTTATAAAGTTGAAGTCAGACAAGGATGTGAAATGACTGTTCTTCTGTCCTTGCAGGAGGCCTGTCAACTTGGCAAGATAACCTCTGTGAACGTAAGTCTCACTCTGTTCTCTGCTCTTCCCTGCATGTGCATGAGCATCATTAGGGCATGATACTGTGCAGGGTTTTGGTCTGTTACAACAGGATATTTCACACAAGTCACGCCAACATTAAAACTGCATGTCACCACTATCATCATTGTTGTTAGAAATATAAATATTGCTGTTATTTAGAAACCTGAAAACCACATAATTAATGTTTTATAGCTTCCAGTGAAAGGTTCTGTGGGTTAAATGTTAAGCAAATTCTGCCACCATGAGGATTATATTAATAAAAAAAAAATCTGTTTTGGAGTGCAATGTTTTGTAGAAGGGGAAGTTTTCAATCCAACAGCAAGGACTGATGTATTTGACCTATCTGATGATTTTTCTATTTTCATATGTTTCTGTAAAATTGCTTTGTTAGTCTTGTATGAATATGACTAAACCTTGTGGTTAAATGTTTTTAGACATCAGGGATTTGTTTGCTTCAAACAGTGTAGTATCTTAAGTGTATTGTCAAACTGCACATTTCTCCATGAGCACAGAAAAGACATTGAAAGCTTTTTTCTCGTCGTTCAAATGATTTTTTATGGTTTAGAGAAAGGTACGTGCATTGCAAAGTTTTTCGGAGAGTGACATGAAAGCAACTTTACTTCTGAATAGTCTTTATTGTCACGGTTTTAAATCTTTTTTTTTTTTTTTTGAAATATTCAAAACAGATCAAGGACATTTCACTCCTCATAAGAAACTATTAAATTTAAATCCAGCTCTGTCTTGTCTTGTCTGAATATGTCTGTGTGTGGTACACACAGCTCACCAGTCTTTGGTCTGTGAGAGCACAAATGTCAAGAGTTCCTCAAGCACTTTTCCCAATAAGATGCTACTCAAACATTTTTCAGTTTCAGCATCTCTGAGCTGTTCCTTTGAAATTCATAGCACGGTCTGTGTTTCGTTCTAATTTTAGTTTTGGGAGTCCCACAGTTTTCTTCTATTTTCATTATTTGATGTGGATTTACAATGTAACTGGTTGATAGAGGTCACTATATATAATTCATTTATATCTAAGCTATTAAATCAGTAATGTTTTATTTTTTTGTATGACCTGACTTATAGGACCAGAGAGTATTGAGTAACAGTTCGTGTTGCACAGAGAAGATCACATTGATGACTCAATGACAAATTTTCAGCTGACAGCCCAGTAATCTCTCAGCTCACTTGCTAAATCACCTCCCTCTTGCATGTTCACGCTAACTCACCATCTCACACACACACACACTCGCATATTCACCTCACATTTGGAACAGCATGTACAAAAAACACATTGTTTTTTTTTTTTTGTGGATTTGGCTCGATCTTGACACCAAACAGAGTAGGTACAACTGGGGCAGTATTATTTATTTATTTATTTATTTATTTGATTGATTGTGCCATTGCTGTTTTTCTTTCTTTTTTCTTTTTTTCCCCCTTTTTTTTTCCTCCACAGAAGACATGTGCGACATGACGAATCAGCATCTCCTTTGAACAGATTTATGCAGGTCTAGGTGTGCCCGCAAGCTGATCCTTATCTGAAATGGCAGAGCCAATCTCCCCTGATTCACTCCTAAGTGGTCCCTGTTTATCACTCAAAGTGGGGTGGTTGTCAGCCAAGTCCTTCTCCATGCAGCACCAAATTCTTTGCTATTTCTAGAGGGTGGTAGATGGGGGGGGGGGAGTATGTGTAATAATAAAACTCAAAGAGCTGAGGTCTGGCAAAGGACAAGGTGGCAGCCACTTGGCCTCCCCTCCTCTATATCTAAATATAACTTCTAATCCGGTAACCCGTGAATCCAGCCCCATCTGCCTATTGTCTGGGTGGTTACCAGAGGGAGGGTTTGGGATTGGCTGGCTTGTTATATGGTAGAACTTGGCATGCATCTCTCCTGTTCATTTTATCTCTGTGTACATACTTCTCAAGGCAGTATTTTATCTGGCTGAACGGGCTTTGTTTGGTCTTGATATCTCTTTTACCGCAGCTTGTCTTTGCTTTATGGATTTCTGGCAGCTTCTTTAAATAAGTGATAATGCTTAGCAAAACGCTCACCTTGACTCCTCTGTGAATGTTTGTTTTTGTTTGTCACGTCTGTCTTTCAACATTAATGTTTCATTCATGTTAGTCATTATCGCTGGGAGCAAAACTTTTATTTATTGAAGACCCCGTTAATGGCATTTAAATGTAATTAATATTGCAGCTAACCAACTTAGCATTGAGTGTTATCGTTAAATCAAATTAAGCCTTTCTTAACATCTGGCACCAACTTGAATGGGATTGAATGAACAGAAACCTAAAAAGTAAGACACTCCCTTATGCAACATGATTATATCGTAATTGTCACAGACAGCTGTTTGTTTTAATAGATTCTGGATGCCATTGTTGGAGCAAGTTTCCAATAATTAGAATCATGTGGTGGAGCAAGCATGCTTTTTGTAGAGCTGCCAACCCTCCGTAAGTGGGCTCTTTCTTTTGCTGGAACCTGGACTTTGCTTTTTTGTGCGCATCCTCCAGTAATTTGAGAAACAGCTGCCAACACTGTTTGAGAACAAGTAGATATTTAGACTACTTGAAAGCGTGGGCAAACATGGCACACAGTACTATATGGTTTTGCCAACAAGGTATTCGTCTCTTCTCTGTCTTAAAAAAATGAATACAATTTTTGGAAGAGTGGGGGGAAACGTTCCTCTTTGTGCAGGACTGTAGAAATACACCTCATCATTTGGCAGCAGATCCTCATGCCACATGGAGTCCAGATTAATTTTAATCCTACGTCATATGTATTTGTATGTGGTTCAGATATTAGTGCTGTGCATATGAGCAGATAACTGTTTTCTTGTTATGTTTGTTAAAAAAAAAAAAAAAAAAGAAAAAACAAAGAGCTCCCGTTTCTGAATTAAATGACACCAGAGTTGAAGGTTGTGTGTGTTTTTCTGTTTGTTTCTTTAGCTGCCCTTTTTCCACCCTTTTTATGCATATCTCATCTGTCTTTTCCTTACTCGCTACACTCACACAGTCTCTCACACACACACACACACACACACACACACACACACACACACACATGATTTGTGGCCTCAGGATCTAGATGAATCAAGTAAATAGAATATTTAGCTAGCTGTTTCAACATCACAGCATTGAAAACCACTCAGTTGTGCTTTCAGGGTGTTAATTGTGTGGATTTAGGTTAGTCAACCCTCTCTGATAGTTTTCAAATGAAGCTTTGTGCGCACTTGGTTTTTGGCAGTTTGTCCTTCATTAGTGCCAGACTTTATTTCACTCTCCCTCACTCCTCGATTTCCCTGCCATTATTTAATCTTATCAAAGAACAATAATTGCTTTATCTATGCACTATATTGGTTAAGGAAAAATATGTTTGCACAGAGGCATCAACTTCTCCTGAGCTTGAAGGAGCATTGTGTTAATGATGTTTTTAATTCAGGACTTGCATATTGCTTTTGTTGCTATAGTGATGAAGAAAATCAAGACAGTCATTTGTGCTCCAGTTGAAAAAAAAAAAAAAAATCCTCTCATCAGTTTGAATAATGGGACGAATAAAATTCACCGCAATAACCAAAGCTGAGGGCGTAATTATATTTTATGTGTTTTATGCCACTATACAGTGTGATGCAGAATGATGTTACACAGGGAATCATGTAGTATACTGTATATCACTGCAACAGTGCTCGGTTTTACCAGTTTTACCTCAAAGCCAAGTCAGATCGTTCCTCATATAAAGATATAAAAACAAAAGTAAAATGAAGCCAGTGGCGCCCATAGGTTTACCCAGCATGCTTCACAACTGGAATGACTGTAACTGTGTGGTTTGTGTACCGGTGGAATCGTTAACATGTTAGCAGACACCACCGTATCCGGGATGTGTTTTCTATCTGGCTCCAAAGAAAGGTCGCAACATGAACTTCTGTAAACCTCAGGAGAAATCAAAGAGACCTGCACCTTTCAGAAGAAAATGCCCACATGCCTGTGATCCCCAAGACTTTCCAAATCAAAGTCTCAGCCCCCACACACATTTCCACCTCTTTTGTGTCTGAATTGGGTGAGAGGGAAAACTAGGACATAGTGTAACCTGTTAATACACATCCTCTCTATTATCAGGATGGGAAGTCTCAATTATAAATCTTATAGTCGGTTTATTATCTGAAAAGTAATTTGTTAGACTCAACAGACCAGAAATCATTTTTGGGTTATGAGGTTGCTGTTTCAATTAGTCCCCATGGTGACAAGATGCGATTTTGGCATACGTTCCTATTAAAAGCAGGTAAAGATGATGGATGCAGTGCTGGGCACGAAACAATACTTGATACAATTAAGCAAGGATTTCCCTTGTAAATGCCATCCTACAATAGTCATTCACTCATAAACAAGTGTTGTTGTCACCCCTCATGATGATATTAATAATCTTTGTTTGTCAGTGTTTGTGTGCCAACACTCGGTCCAGGAGCAGAGAGAAAAACAGAGGATATGTTATTTAATATGAAAGTGCATGCATCCCTGCAGTGACACAGGTTTGAAGGACACGGTTTCCTTAATGTTGAGTGTCGTTTTAGGTGTCAGTTGAATCTCAGTGACTGTGGTCACTGAAGTTCAACTGATGATTACATTTGTTTAATGACTCACACAGGCTTCCCAAATAATGATAATAATAATAATAATAATAATAATAGAAAAATATTACCTTGTGTAGGTGTTGTGTTAGACCTACACACACACACACACATAGTTTTGGTTGTAGGTTGTGACAGAGAGAGGCTCCCTGAGATTTCTGTCCTTACCTCAATACAATGGTGAGAGGAATTTCAATTGTGGTTTCAAAAGCATTGAAATATTACATTTTTGAAAGATCAACAACAATGTGACTCTTCAGGAGGAATGTCCTTGTTCTTGTGGACAGAACTGACTGTAAACAGTTTTCACAGAAACTATTTTCTACTGTACAAAATACAAAGGCTATTCTCATTGTGTTCTATGGATTATTCAGAGAACTAGAAGTAGAAACTGTCTCTAGAGAAAGAGGAAAGATTTCTTTTTTTTTTCTTTTTTTTTTTTTTTAATGCTCTGAGCACAACAGACAGTTAAATAGAACTGGATTTCAAACTTAAGTTCAGTGGTTTATTCAGTGCCCATGCACACCACACTATTATGACTAGTTGCTAGTTGCTTGTTTACGATCATTTATTTATTTATTCACACTTTTCTGGACAGTTAAAACAGCGTGGAAGAGTTTCTAATAAAACATTTCTTCGTTGTCATTGTTCTCCAGACCCAGCGCCGCGTGACGTTCCACCTTCCAGACGGTTCCCAGGAGAGTTGCAGTGATAGCGGCCTGGGAGACCCAGAGCCAAGCAGCACGGCCAGCACCACCCAGCCCCTTCCCCTCAGCTTTCCCCAGGAAGAATATTATGAGCAAACATCACCTAACAGCCGTACAGAGGGAGACGGAAACTCAGACCCTGAATCCAGTGAGTACAGATTTTTGTATGTACACTCAGGCAGTAGGCAAATCTGTTGTGTTTCATTTTTTATTGTCTTTTTTTTCTTCTTTTTGATGCAGAGTGTCTACAAACGCAATTTACAAGAGGCCATCTGTGTTTTTAGACAGTAGAATTATTTACCAAGATTACAGCTGTGATTTTCATAGTAACAACATAGCCTTGCAGATGCTTAACAAGCAACCATTTTCTGTCAAATAACTAGTAACAAGCTAGTTGCACATTGATGTTTTTGTTAGGACAGTAACTTTGTTGTAGAAAAAAAAAGGGTTGCACTGCTGAGAAAGAGAGAAAGTGTTGATCCGTGTGCTGTATTTTGAAACCAGAGACCAACTCAGTCATATGACATATCCAAATAAATTAGACTTGATTAAAATAGATAGTGAATGATTGTTCTGGGAGTGTAGAATAACATTAAGGGTGTAACTAAGAATGGTGTACTTATTATTGGCTACTAATTTTGTAAGCCTGATTTTTAAAAATGTTTTTGGGGCTAAACTGTACAATGTAAGGGGAATTATACCTCTGAAGTTGGAACTCTGTTGCTGAATTTATTCAAATGATTCACAAGACAGCTGTCACTGCATGGCTTACTGCCCAATGATGTTCTCCATAAAAAGCTCCATTGAACGCAAGGATGCACAACTCTTTCCTCATACATATACAACAGATTTTTTAAAAATCATTGCTCAAATAACTGGCTGAGGGGAAAAAGAAGAATGCTTAAGACATTCCACAGAAGACTTTGGGGTTTTTCCACCAGTGCTAGAGTAGAGCCAGTATGCCAATGATGCTACTCAAGAGATTTTTGTCTATTCTGAGTTCCCCATCAATGTGTCCCCATCACATACCCCACATACACACACACTTCAAGATGGATATTCTAGTCCTAATGAATCAGATTGTGTTATATGGAGGTAACCTGGCCTCATGTATTGCAGAGGGGATAAAGGTTCATATTGGAGCAGATCTTCACTCCTCATGTGGCCCGTGTGTATCCAGGAATACCAGGAATGCTTGAGCCACTGGATGGAGTTACCTGTCAAAAACATATCTGTTTTTCTTATCCAGCAAAAAAAAAAAAAAAAGGTTAGGCAGAAATAGATTGCTTTGCATACACCTATGTGCAGTACAGCCATTGTGTCATAGCTGTAAGTGAGACAACAGTCCTTGGTGCATCTGCCTCCCCAGCAGCTGCGTTGACAGGTCCACGGCTGGGGTGTCAGTGTGACTGTGATTGTGAATACATTTGTTAAACATTAGACAAGATGGCTGACATCCCGGCAATGAGTTCCTGTTCATTTACATGCAAAGGTCTCATTTGTGATTTTTCTGTTTTTGATGAGAGGATGTTGGGAGCTACATGAAGAAATCCTTTTTACAAGATAGTCTTTTTTTAAACAGCCAACTGACCTCAATTCCCTCACCTATACTGTACACACACCTGTACACACTCAGGCACAGGATGAACTCACAGCAACACACACTCATCTAATGATGAAAGCTCTCATTCCCCAGCTGTTCTCATTAATGTACTCACCATGGTGACAGCAGTAATTCACATATGTGATTCGTTCATTTACAGAGGCAATGGCTCATCATCTCATTAATATTCAGTGACATAAACATCTTATACTTCATAAACTTACTCAAATACTGCACTTACCCACTTCCCCTCTGGGATAATTTTTGTTGTAGTGCATTAGCTTTCGAGGACCATGCTAATATAGTAAATGCATGTGTACTTATACTTTAGTTATAATTGCTGCATTAAAAATCTCAGCAGAGTGCAAGTGATAAGAGAATAACTGAGAATGTAATATTTGAGTAGTTAGATATTATAAAGTCACTACGGTTATTTGACCAAAAGCCCATTGTAATGCTCTGTACCGAATGATATTAAAGTCAATGTAATTGACTGATGTTAATGTAAAAACAGGTTCAAGCAGACAAGAGATGATCTTTTTCAAGGGTTGTGCAAACACCAAATGAGAGGTCATTTCAAAAATTGAGCATACTCTTATATAAGTCATTATAAGACGTATGTAAAAATGTGCATCTCTCAGGTGTTTTGTCTTCCCAGGCAGGAAATTCATATTTTACATTTGTATCATTTTAATAGATACATCTCACCTAAGTCATTAAAGTCCTTTCATTTGCTTTAAGATGCCGCTGATTTAACACACACCACTTGCGCGCACACACACTTGCACATCATTTGAAGACTGTCTGACTCATCTGGCTCCATTATCTCCTTCCAGAAGTTAAGTCTGATAAACTCTGACTCTGTGCTACTCAGTTGAAAAAGAGATGGATGGATCCTGTACATGGTGACTGTCTCTGAGATGAGTGCGTTGGTGACAGAGGGGGGGCTAAGATGGATTAGATATGGTTTTATCAATGAGCACCAGGCTGGCATGGTGGTGGCAATCTCTTATCATGTCGTCTCAATTTGTAAAGCAAAAAGAACAAGGGGAAGTGGGAAGAGGGGAGAGGAGATGGAACGACTCTAAGGGAAGAAGAAGAAATAGAGCTGAGAGACAGAAAGACTCAACAGCAACAGTGGAAAAAAGAGAGAATTTCAGGAGTCAGAAGCGGTATTGTTTCGTAAAGGTGCTTCAGCTTGGACCTGAATGTCAACTTCCACTGAATAATTGTCTGTGCCAAAGGCAAGCCATGTGGCCTTCTTATGACAATGAATTTCTCAACTCCTCTTTAAACCTGCATCTTTATTAGACCACCCACTCTTGAAATAAAGTTCATATGACATTTTATGTTTCTATTATTTATGAGTTAGGCGGCTGTTCATTTTATGGGCTCTTGCTTCCCCCTCCAGGCTTACTTCACCACTCCACTATCAGTCTTATGCTGTCGCCTCTTTTGTCACACATTGTTCCAAAGGTTTTGATATTTCCTCCTCTGTCTCGACAAATAGATAGAAGCAGCAAATTAACATCATCGGCATGTGTGTTTTTAGGGCCAACCCCCCATACATCTGACTGCTGGCTTTTACAGAACTGCACATCCAAAACAATTAGACATGATGAATCGTACCTGTCCCTTTTGGCCAAATCGCAACATCAAAACATCAAAAACAGGAATGCATAATGATATGCAATTTTTTGTCTTCCCTCAAATAAGAAGGATGTACAGTGCCGCTTCAGTTGCTTGTACTGAGACTCGGTGCTGTGGCGTCCTCAGTGACTGACATTTCATTGAATCATGAATCACTGTTGTTTTAGTGGAATATTGGAATCATCCAGTTGATGAAAATGTTATTCTTGACCCATCTTGGTTCAGAAATTGTGTCCTCTGGATCTTGTTTTTTTTTTTAATGATAATGACCATTGGCCTTCTTCTGAGAGATGTTACTGCCCTTGTGATCATTCCAGCTTTACTGACATTCAATAATTCAATCCTGTGTTTTTATAATCATGCATTTATTTATTCCGAACCACCCGTGTTGTTAAGTTGATGTTGGCTTTATGATGTCCTGAAAGGTTTTTGCTGAATGATGGGACTCATCATGTCATGAACAGCGAACAGTGCTAAGCCCTCATACAAAGTGCAGCAAAGTATGACCAAATCCCCGCCTCTAAATCCTTCACAATTTTCAAACAATACACAAATTTGTTGTCTGGACAGTTTGTAATATTCTTATTTCTTTCTCCTGTTGTTGGAGTTGGGGGATTTAGGAGCCTGTGCTTTTGCCCACTTACAAGCAGCTCAGCAAAGGCAGTTTTGAAGCAGTGCATTAGTCTCTGGGAGAAACATGAAAACGCTGTATACTGTAATGCCGTATCTTAATCTGTGGCATATGGCTTTGAAATGACCAGCTTACACCTTGTCTGTCTAAGATCTAAATCTGCTATTAAAATAAGCCAATCCTTTTTAAACACTGCAAGTAAAATAAGATTATAGTTTTAAATATGCTGCACAGAGTATAATAAGACTAAAGACTTTTTTTTTAACAAAAGGGAATAGCTTAATCAAATAACAGCTTTCCATCAATGATTTTAGCTCATATTTAAATTATTTTGCACTTTGTGCAATTTCACGTCCCAAGCTTTTGTAGCAGTTTATATAATTCCTGATGCAGGAGACAAATAATCTGATTAAAGGCTTCCAGAGTTCTTACTTTGTGGGGGTTACGTTCTCAACTCTTTGATTTCTGTAGGTCCAAAATTTTCATAATAGCTCTCAGACTGAGTTTCCAGTTGACTGATTTACAACTGCCCTTTTCCTTGTCTTTGGAAAAGGCCACTTGACTTGATCTAGTGTGCCAAACACGTTGGTACCACTTGAATTTTTAATACTTCTCAAACCTCTGACTCTATCCATTTTGTCTGGCCCCCAATGGCAAGCTTGCACTAAGATTGGAATTCAACTGTCTAGACACAATCTGCCCATGAATAAAGGGATTTCATGAAGAAGTGGAAAAAAAGTTAGATTCCTGTGATTGGAACAACTAAGCAGAACCAGCTTCAGTAAACTGCAGGACTGCATTTTGCCATTCATACCAGGAATTTAACACATTATTATGTGACGGCAACAACGCTATAGTGCTCCGTACAGTTAGCCGCATTAATTATTCATATGAGTCCAATCTCAGTTTCACTTTGAGGGTTCTCATATGCAATTAGAAGTAATGAATGTGCTTCTTAATTACATTCATTTGTGCAAATTTTCATTCCCCATTGAATTTTTCTGTGGAAACATTGTGACACTGACCAATGGCATATCATTTGCAATGTGACTAAATCCATTCAGCATAGAACAATTAGCTGTAATTAGTGTTACAATGTCATCAGCGACCAGGGGGAAAGACTAAGCTGACATGCAAGGGAGAAGAAGACCCTTGTTCAGAAAGTTAAAAAGTCTAACATTGTAGTAAGATCCAGATAATTGGCTGACCGCAGGTTAGAGAGATGATGAACTGCTGTAAGACGGTTGGGCTTGATTCTTTCTTTTTTTTTCAACTTTTATTAATGTAAAGTTGGCCGAGCAGGCATTCTCTTTGATATCAATGGCCCTCTTCACGTTTACACACTGCCAGTGCAACCTTTTACTTCTGCCAGCCCATCTCGCCATGGACCGCTGGCAAATGAGCAGGTTCACTGAGGTGATTAAGAATTGTCCTGCTTAAGGGTACATTGCTGGCAGTTATTGAAAGACAGAAGAAAGCATGTCTCATTAACTTCAAAACACAAGCCTACATATTGTCATGTTATCAGAGATATTCTTGCAGCGCTGTGTATATTTAATTCATTCTGCACATAAAATGGTAATGTGGCTTGTTCCTTTTCTTGCAGTTATCCCACAATCTACAAGATAACTTCTTGAAACTGCTTTTTTTCACATCATTTGCACCAGTTTGCTTCCCGCTATATATTCTCCCTCATATAAATAAATAAAAGCCTTTGTGCCTTCTGGCTCCTAGAACTTTTTACAGCTTCCCCAGTGGGCCTGCAACAGAGCTAAATGAAGCAACAGTGAGTATTAACCTACATAGATTGGACCTTTCCTTTTAAGATTTTTTTTTTTTTTTTTTTTTCTCTCCTTTTTTTTGACCGCCGGGGGTCTAGAGCTGAGTCAGAAGGGGATTTAGATGGACTCATCTGTATCCTTCTCAACCGGTTGGGATTTGGTGGGAGTGCTCAGCACTCAGAGGTGAGGTGGAGGGGAACCTTTGTTTTATCTGGTTCAAATGCCACACCAGTTGTCTCGGAGAGAGAGACGAGCTATTGATCTGGAGGAGTCAACTCAGCTCAAAGAAATCTCTCTCCACCCTCCTTCAAACGACTGAAAAGTGTCATGTTAGAAACCCCCTTTTCCAGAGTATTAGGCCTCTTCTTTGTTGCTCTGCCAAAGTCTTCTGTGAAGTTGAGAAGGGAGCTTTCTGGTGCAATCATCCAGATCTTAGCAGGACAAGATGGAAAAGATATTAAAAGATTTCAGGACAATCAGCACATGGCATTTACAGTTTTCATACCAGTGGAAGGGCTTCACTGCCAGGACCAGAAGGAAATAACACATATGATTGAAGCTGAACACATTGTCAATGACTTTCAAGCTAACTGCAACAGACAAACAGTGTTTAGACTGAATACATAAAACCAACAGCCCCTTAAGTCTTCAGCACATTATGAGTGACACATATTTATTTTTTGAATTAGTTTTGTTGCAAGAGAGAATTACCTCAAAGCTGTTTTAGCTTTGACCAGAAATTAACAAATTAGCCTTTTTGAATTAAATTGTATATATTTAGTCATTTTATACAATTTTAGGGGATTATCAACGCATCATTTATTAGTTTTATTTCAACGTTTCTTAATGCTGGAATGTGCCATAAGAGATGAAAGCTCAGAGTTCTGCTAAAAAAAAAAACAAGAACAACTTGGTTGAACATACCATGTTTAACTGTCCAAAAGTTGCTGCTTCAAATTCATTCAGCAGCACTGTGACTTCAGTTGGCTTTTCAAAGACCTGTACAATTAAAATACTCATTCCGAAGTTGTTAACATGTTCAGTAAGTCTTGTGTCTGGTTTGGGAAGGGATCAATAGCTGCCAAGTTTGATCGTGTCTCTGGACAATGTATTCTGAACTCGGCAGGGGGAAGAGAGACTTCAAACAAGGATAGAGGCTCAAAGGCCCGAGCCAGCAATTCACTTTGTTCCATTTCACTGACTCTGTGATTCCTAAACTGGAATATGGCTCAGGCTGCATATTAAACCTGTGAAATGTTGGGTTCGAGAGAGGTGAGCAGCTTTGGTGCATGATTCCATCAAACTGATATGATCTCAGTAACACCAAACATTAATCATTAAAAACAACAACACACACCATGTCAAAAATGGGCAAGCTATTTATTAGATGCCAATGGCGTCTTTGGCACATGGGCCAAAAGGCAATGTAGCAATGTGTGTTGAAATCAAGCATCCAATAATCATTGCCTGAAACCTCAAAGTCGGAACTCTTCAGATTATAAACTTGCTTCAGCTTTTAAACTTTGAGGAAATCTCACCACAGATCTGGACACCGCAAACCTCCCAATAATTCTCAAGAATCACGCTGTCCTTTCAATGCAATGAGCTGAGGTTACACCTGCCTGAAAGAGCCAAAACCCTTCTCTTCAGAAGCAGGAGGAAAACATGGGAAGCTATAAAATATAGATGGGCTTATGTTTTATTCAAGGCCATTTGTTATAGATAGCTTTTTACAAAAATCCCATTCCTTTTCATTTTTAGTTTGAGAGCTTGTGTTGGTGTGAAAATTTTTTTTTGTAATTTAGCTGCACCTGTTCCTCCCGCCAAACCCCACTCTGCTCACGCGAGATGTACATTAATGCTTGTACACAAACTGTATGGACATACTGCCACTTTCCAGTATAAACCTGAACCCAAAGCACTGCATTATGAATACGACCTATCTCATTTCCTGTCTTGGTGTTATATTTATAGACCTATCTCTGAAATGGAGATGGGCCTTGCTTGGCTTTTTAAACAGGGAAAAATGGGAACTTCTGTGCATATGAAAATTAGTGACGACCAAATATCCTCATTTGTTTTTATGTTTATGTTTGCAAATTTGTGCCATGGGGTCAGAGGTCAGCCTGCTTCCTATTTCAATAAAGCCATTACGCTCTGGCTTGGAGGTGTTGTGTTTCAGCATAACTAGTGGCATGTATTATTGTTAACAAATGCATTAGTGAGGCTGAGACAGAGTTAGAGGAAGTGCATCTCTCTCTCTCTCCTTTTTTCTGTCTCCCCACATGCTCCTTCTCTTCCCCACAACTCCACCCTTCTGTTAAGATATAGCGCCATAGACAGATTAAAATGCATGGTCTCATCCCTTTCTCATTTTTCACATGCAGTCGGTCTCAAGGATAAGGATGGCCTCTGCTCAGAAGGACTTATTGACCAAAATAACTGTGCATCAATATGTCTCCTGAAGGCTGAGCAGACCACAGCATCACAGGGGTTGTATTTTCACCAACTCTCTCAGCCTTTAATGTTATTGACCTGAGTTGGTCTGATATGCTGCAGAATGGCCTGGCAGGCTAGAAACATATGGAAAAAGGCATCTTAAAGCTTCATTGTCTTAAAAAGAGCACATTTATTGATATGAGGGCAAAATAACTCATACAAGTGTATGGTGACAGATGAGAAAGAGGAACAAAAACCAGAGAAATTTGCTTGGAGATCGGCATGCTGTGACCAATGTAAAATTATATTGCTGCTTTTCTCTGGCTTATTTTTCAATAAGAAATCACTATGAGATAAACTGCAGTTTTGATGGGATTCAATTTAGAGTGATAGCTGTGGTTTTGCCGCCGCAATGACATCAATGATATGATGACAGACGGCTACAACTATGATGCCATCTGTCTATATTCCACATATTAGCATATATCAACTAAAATGTGTCATTCACATGAAATGCAATATTTTCCTGTGAAATCATTAATTTCACAAGCAGAGGCATAAAATCGCAATAAATCTCATGCATAACAGTTCACACACACCCCCACACGCACACATAGATACACACACTCTCGAAATCTGATGACGTTACTGGCAGTTAATTCAGTTGGTTGAAATATAATGAAGCATGCAGGTTACAGTATGTTTTTAATCTGCATCTTGAGTTATGACTGAGATTTAATCCAGGGTGTTGAATGCACACACACGAATGGGATTACTCCCCCACTGTACAGTGTGGGACCCTCTCCCCACCTGATCAATGTATGCACTGACTGGCTGATAAATTGGTATTCGCAAACAAATGGATCACTTCAGAAACCACTCACAGGCTGGTAACACTGACAAATGGAGTGAGTGTGGCCAGGAGAGGAAGAAGGAGTTGTGCTGAATGAGCGCAGGAAGAAAGAGGGAAGAAACAGGACAGGGGTTTTCAGAAAGGATATGCTGGGGAAGTAGATTTTCAGGTGGGTCCTACAGGACATGTTTGGCTCAATAAAAAGTGACAGAAGACTTTTGAAGGGGTTTGACACTGAACACATAAACCTGGTTGTTGTGAACCGTCTTCAGCAAGTGAGCCGAGGCATTCATCACATTCACCGTGGTCAAGCTCGCGAGGCAGTGCCACCCGGGCGCTTTGTGAGGCATCTGTAGGGACCTCAAGGCAACGCAGCACTTGTGAGGTCACTCATCTGTCTGCCATTCCATGCATGCGGAAGGAGTCCTGGAGCTGAAGCTTCGCCAGAAGCTCTGGCGAGCCGGCTCTGACTGTGTCCCTTTGTCCCCATTTCCCCCAGACACCTGCATGATTGCATTGATTTGTCCTGATTCCATTCAGCCTGGGGTCCCGCTGGATTTCAAGTGTCAAACATCTGTCGTACAGAGGCCTCCTCACGCTGACTAATTCAGTGCGCTAAATCTCCACAGCTAAATAGTCACAAAACTGATTGTGAATATGTTACATGAATTGGATCAACAAAAGGGAATGGCGTATTTAAAACACTAGTTAAAAAAAATCTATAATATAATATTGGATGACATGACTTTGTTTTGTTTTGTTTTATTTTGCTGACCTTGACTTTACAATCATAGATTAAATATTTGAGAGTATCCCTTGCTGTTCATTTTAGATACAATGGCGAGAGAGGGAAAGAAAAGCAGAGCGAAAGAAAGACAAAATGTGTTCTACAGAGTGAGTTCACAGTGTTCGCAGAAAATAGACTGGAACGTCTCCTGAAGCCAGTTACAGGCAGCAGCGGCAGCAAAGTCTTTGTTATGATAAAATCAGGGACCTCTGCGAGCATGCCCTTGATTCTGCAGTTGGCTTAACTCGGCAGGTCACCAAGGGGAGGCAGATGTTGTCTCGAGGCATGTCCCACTGCCTCTGCGAGGGCTCCGGCTGGTGTCGCTGAGCTTACAGGTGCAGAGGGGGTGGTGGACAGGGAGCGGGGGGTGGTGGAGGTGCACTAAGCCTGTCGCTCAGCCGCCACAGGCCAGCACTGGGGATGTTGGAATGAGCAGATATGCTCATTTTGATCCACTGAGGTATAATAATTGATGATCAGCCCTGCTGTCGCATCTGGGAGTCACTGGTCCATGCCATAATACACCCTTAATGCAACACATGGTGTTGTGGACAGAGGTGACATGGGGTCTTGTGCTGGCTTCTATTTCATGAGGTATAAAGGATGATTGAGGGAATGCAGATCCATATAACACATTATAGAAAAACATCTCTCACACCTTAACTCCACATGTTGAAGGCATGGCGGAAAGTTATTTTTTAAAATGTTTCATTCCTTGAAGCTTTGATATAAACATACAACTTGGGGGAGAAGCACAAACAATTTCCTATATGAAGAAAAGCAGCAACAAATATTAAAAAGAAGAGACATCCATTAAAAATGCCAGAGAATTTTATTTTGGGACCATTTTATTCTTAAAGTGACGAAAATGCAGTTTAGTTGCAGAAACAGAACTCATGCACCGCACATGTGCATTATCTGTGTTCTGTAAAAAGAGACTAATTGTCTTAATTGTTCATTTTAATGACTCTATAGAGAATAAAGGAGAGAGAGTTGCAAGGGATTTTTCTTTTTAAAGTCCAACATCACACTGTAAGCTTAAAACACAACCCATTTTTCTATACTTGCTCTTGTTCTATAAAAAAAGAAAATCCTATTTGGCTTGTGGTTTTTGGTTAATTGATTAATCACCATTATTTTTCACAGATGAACAGTGCATGCATAAAACACCAGCATAAGATCAAGGTGTAAGCACAAGCTTGCACCTTGATCTGCATCGAGCTGAACAAACCTGCCTCATTGTACAACTACAGTTAAAAGCAGCACAAAACCCCTGACAACCTAAGAGTCTTTGAAAGCATCCACTCGCTGATCCTTCTGCGGTGTGGTTCTCCTGCTGCAAGAGATCAAACGTAAACACTGCGGACCAACACAAGAAAATTCCAAACGAAGAAGTCTCCCAGTGTTTCCCAATAACCTGGTCTCGCATAGTGTCAGTGCCTCTTTTGGAAATTAATGTGAAGCACTGAAAAAAAAAAAAAAGTTTGGCTTTCAGAATAAATTCCAAAAGGATCAATTCGCTGCCATTATCCTGGCCGCACTGAACAACATTTAAACCACTGAGCGGCTTTGTCTGCTCAAAAAAAAAGGAGCTCTGTTCCGTGTTTGTTGTCATTGTTGGTCGTCAGTGATCCGATCAAATTTTAATCACACTATTCAGCCTCATTGATTTCAGTTTACCACAGATTGTGTTGAATGAAATATTGTTCTTTTTCTTTTCTCCATCAGCAGCAATTACCCAACAATGAGAGCTCAATATCACAGTGAATTAGAAGGCATGGTGTTTATGAAATACTGGGTTTGGGCTACTTGTCTGCAGCTGCCAGCATTTGACTATAACAGGCGTACATGAATTCGTATTCACATACGAAACAGACATATGCCTGTGGGCCTCTCAAGCAGGCGCTCATTTACTTTCATACAGGCCTACTTATACACAACACACGTCTGACACTCACACAGCAGAAAAATAGACAATCACACACATCAGAAGTAGTGAATAGATTTCTCTTCTTAAGCTATATCTATTCATTCATTGATTGCAAAGAGCACCATTTTTACCCTGTTGTGCCTCCATGGTTGAAGACTTTTGTGAAATCAAACACTGGGTACAAACTACAGTGTTGGAATATCCTAAGTGTTGAATAACATGTTTTGTCTTCAAGGCAAGAAATTCTAGCCTGTGGTTGCTGTAAAGATTTGTGCTCTTTGAAAATATAATGTATATCAAGGAACTGTAAGATTAACAGTTTGGCTCTAGACCATTGGAAAGTTGAGTCCAGCTTGCCCTCACATAACATCACTCATGGAGGAACTTTTTGTTCTTTTATCATTTCAAGCAAGGCACCACAATTACTATTGTTGTGTTGTAAATGATTAATATTCATTTTTCCAAAGTGAAAAATGTGCACACTTTCACAGAACCCAGGCAAATTCCATCTGTCTTACCTTTTGGAGCATCTGCCATCGCTTACAGGGCCGTCCACCTCACGAGTCACAGGGACTTAGGGACATCTGTCCCAACAGATAGAAAATCAGGATAGGGCCATCCATTCTGTTAACGCTCCACTGAACTCTGTGTTATGTTCACCATAATTTGCTTTTGGTTGCTGCAGCATCCCGGAATATTGCTTTGCAGCAGCTCAGACAAAGTCGGGTGGTTGTAATGTGTCCCTTTTCGGCCATTCTGCAAGCAGATAATTTGATAAACCCCCAGACGTAATGGCTATGCTGCATCCTGATAAATGTGGGTAATATGACAGGGGACAAAGGATTTCCCTAACAATTTCTGAAGAGAAGTTTGGCTATTAGGATGATTTGATATTTTCCGGAGAGAGTATATTTGATCTGAAGGGAATGTATTTTGTTGGCATTCAGTGTGACACTGTCTGACTTTTTTAGTTACTGGAATTGATGCATATATTGTCTGGTTTGTTTCTAAGCTTGTTTTTGAATGCCAGTGTTGTATTTGGATTTGTTCAGGCAATATTTCCTGTCAAATAGTTCTTGCAGTTTCAGCTACAAAACCTGTATTCTGTGGAGTAAACAAAGTAATGGTACCAATAGTAGAAGTAGAAGTGCTGCGCGGTGTCTCTGTTATAGCGCCATATGGTCTTTCACTTCTCCCGAACAAGAACACACTCCTCTGCACACATTTTATTCATAATACCCTCTTATATATTCTTGAAAACAGAAATCAGAATAAAGTTAGTGAAACTGACCATGCAGTGACCCAAAAGCTCAGTCAGCCATTCCTCCTTCGCTTGTCTTTCTTTCTCTCAATCTTCTGAGGGTAAACGCGTCAGCTACTCCTCTTATGGTAAAATATGCAATCTGTGCCTGCCAGTCTATGAGCAAGTTTTGGGTTAATCCTCATGAATACGTGACTTTGTCTGCATGAATAAATAAAACCTGCTCACTGGGTAATTGAGGTGCCGTGCCACTAACAAACTAGGACACAATTTGTAAATGGGATTTTTTTTTTCCCTCCCTCTGATGTGGACCAACAGCGATTCATATCACATTAAAGTGCGTACAAAAATCATATTGATACACTATATAAAAGAAGATGTGACATTGCAATGTTGGATTTTCCCCCAAGGATTCTGGAAAAGTTGTATTATCATTCTCCTGTTTTATCATTTTTGCTTGACTTTTGTAGACGCTCAAGTGTAAAAATGCCAAAGAGTGTTGATGGCTATTTCATACCTAGTTGTAGACAATTTTGAATAAGCCATGATTTAAAATGATTTAGTTGATAAACTTGTACTCTGTTGAGTAGCCTGATTCCGCACATGCTTATTGGCCCTATAAATATTTTATTTATAATGCACATTTAATGTATAATAAATGTGCAATTGTATATTCAATATCAGGTATATCATGAACCACACTGCAATGCTAATTGGCATTTAAAAATGTACATAGAAATTTTGAGTGCAGTGGAGGTTAAGAAAGAGAGAAAGACAGAGTACCAGACAACAGACAGAGACAAAGTTGGGGTCAGCCATGATGGAATCATGGCTGGTTGCCCCTCAGAGAGTGCTCCATTTTTTATTTAAAGTGGTCCCAATTATGGCCAATTTTGTGTTATAAGTGTAAAGGATTCCATATGTTGATCCCCTTTATAGAAAAAAGCTGTCTGTCTAAAGGAGGTTTTGTGACAGTGTACTTTGCAATTTCCCACAGCAGCACCGCTGGTAATTGAGCCAACAGCCCAAAAAGGTTTCAGTGTGTCACTGAGAACCTTAGCAGCCAGGTTACATAAACATTTATGGATGAGTAGTGCTGGCAAATTTAAACCAATCATCAAGCCCTCGCTTTCATTTGGAAAATAAAGAACATTATAGTATACAAACTATAATTAATTTAAATGTGTGTTCATTTAATTTTAAAACACATTTAGTTTTAATTTGGCTCCTGTGGGCACAATTTAACACTTTGAACTCTTTGGATTCACTTACTCCATCTAGTGAATGTGGTCTTGTGGAAGAAAAAAAAAAGCATAGGTGATATTTGTGGAACTGTTGAGCTTAGATTTTCTGTCTGTGTGAAAGCTTGAGGTGGTGGTCCTGCTGGCACACTTCTAACAGTCTCACCTGCATACATCTGGGGACCTAATGTGATTCAGACACATTCTTGCTTAAAAGAACGTGAGGACAAAGCAATGGGAAATTGTTGAAGACAGGCTTTTGTTAATTGCTACTGACTTTGTGATGTGTACAAAGTTACACTTTGAGAGTGTGAACACAATGATAACAGTGTCAAAGGTTTGAATAAACTTTCTGTAAAATATTCAGAAATCAAGAATGATATAATCTACCTCATCGTTTTAAAGCTTTGGCAACATTGCTGTCTTTTTCTAACCACTTCTTTGTGGCATAAGAAATGAAATTAAATGAGTGCAAGCTACCAGAATATTACCATATCAGTCAGCAAAATCAGTGTGGGTTAAGAGGGTCTTTTGTTTGCCCTGTAAGCAAATTTCTGTTGTTTTACAACCTGTTCTCAATTCATTTTATGTAGATGAATGAGTATGGCTTTTCCCTGACTGGCTGTATTTGATTGTTTGAAAGTGATGATGCGACTTATGATAATAACTGATGATTCTGCTATGATACTACCTTTTCTTGGATGTGTGGTTGGATGTGTGGCTGTGAAACACAACAAAGACAAATACAAATCCTTCCAGTTATAATTGTTTCAAATTTTCTCTGAAAGATAAAGTCCCCCTCTTTCAAATCAGAACAATACATCAGGGTGACAATTAATGGAGGTCAAATTTCATAAGTCAAAATTAGTTATTATTAGTTTTTGTTTTTTTGTTTTTTTGTGAGGGTTGTTGGTTTACTGTCTTTGGTAATTGCTGTTAAGGCCACCCTGAATGTGCTCAGCAACTGACAGGACAATTAGCTTCTATAATACCAGAACACAGTGATGTATTATTGTTTCTGTCTTGGGAGACAAGCGTTATAATGGCCCAACAATTTGGATAGCATTTACTGTAACAGCAAAAGTACACAACTATTATGATACTTATCTCACAATATCTGATGACGAAGACTGCCCAGAGAATGATATAATCAAACTCAAATAGGGCACCTCCAGCTTTTAGCCCGTCATTTACCACCATGGTACACTTTTCTGGTGTTCGATATCCCGCCAAAGCAAGCCTTGAGAAGTGCATTGATTTCAGTGTGGTCCTCTTCGCCAGTCCTGCCCCTCATGCCTGGTGCTTGACCCACTTATTTTCTCATCTTTCCCTGTTTTCTCATGAGAGTTATGCTTGCACGCTGCTTTTCCCATTACAGTGTGAGTGGATGCAGGCCAAGTATGATTGCATCGTATAGTCTGTCTCTCTCTCTCTATCTCTCTCTCTCTCTCCTTTTCTCGCTCTCTCTCACTTACTCTGCCTCCTTCTGTGACTCACAAAAATACACACAGTCTACCTGAGTGAGTTAGGTGATACCAGCTCAGTTAGGCAACAAATAAATCACCAGACAAATTGACATGTATGCCGCAAGAGAGACTGTTTTTAAAGGAGTCATTGAACACTGCATGTACTATAAGGATTTCAGTCATGATGGCTATTGACAAAGCACTGAGTTTAAACTAAAGCAATGGCCCACACTGGTCCAGTAATTCTACAAAATATCACTCACACAACATGAAGCTGGATGGGGCCTTGGCCTTTCTCACTGTTCAGGGAGCGGATTGCTGTCCTTGCCCACAGAGTATAACTCAAAGTAATTCAAATATATTTAAATTTTAAGTGATTAATTCACATTTTAGAATCTGAATAACAACCCCTCAGGTTTTAGAGAAGATTGCATGCCCTAGATTTGAACTCAGGGTCTTCCTGTCTGCCTTCACCCTGTCAGAGAGATGCATGCTGGGCAAACAAGGCCACCTGATGGGCAGGGATGTTATATCATATAATTTCTTTCATTCATTTCTGATTTAATCTTTACATAATTTATCATTCATAAACTATTCCTGGCAGTCTTTACAAGATAATGTTGCTAAAAAGAAAATATGTTAAACACACTATAAACACTGAACACTAGGTGCTGAGCAGCAGGAGAGTTGCAATTTCCCAATATTACAAAATAGGATAAACAGTTGTTTCTTCAAATATATTATATGAAAGCTAAGTTTGCCAATTCATCACCCAAGAGGGATGTTAACTGCAGAATTAGATACAATGAGGAAACCTATCCTGACCCTGTATGAAGTGTTTGCTGCATGTAATGAAGCAAGTCCCACAATTAGCCCGAGGCAGCCTCAGGCTCATACCTTGCAGTCATGCAGAGCTATCTCTTCTGTGTGGCACTGTTTTTGGGTTTGGTCTGGCAGTGTGAGAAACCTAAGACCTATGAGAAACTTGAATTTTGCCTGGCAAGCTAAGGCTTAGATATCTTCCCAAAACATTGGAAAAGGGGCCCTTTGGCATCTTAATGTTGCATTGTAGTGTCATCATTCCTGTTTACTTAAATGATATCAAAAAGTGACCAGTTAGATTGAAGTGTAATGTTTGCTGTTGTATCATGTATATATATATATATATATATATATATGTATGCAAATCTGTCAAAGAGGATTCATTTAATTTTTTTTTTTTTTTTTTTTTTTTTTTTTTTTATCAATTAGTCATTTGATAAGTGCTCAGAGATTCTCATTTTGATACTTGTTCAGCTAGAAAGAATAAGGCCAGGGGGAGCATGGAGGCAGCAGAGTTTAAGGCTGGAGTTTAGGTTTCTTTGGAAGGCTGCATAATATTTCTTAATAGGGTTGAAAGCAGGCTCGAGGCAGGTCTGTGGAGATTCTCCCTTCCTCTCCTGGATTATCATTTTTAAGCAGCTTCCTTGGGAGCATCCAGAATGAGCAGTATAGAAGCCGAGGTTGAAAAAAAAAAAAAAAAAAAAAAAACCTTACCAATTTAGTTATTTCACCAATTTACTTCCTTTCATATGATTTGCAAAATTTACTGCTCACCCTCATCTAAGCAAGTTCTGGCTCATTTGTCCCAAAAGCAAATGCATTGTGGGCTTCACTCTGTTGTGCCAGCTGCTACCTTAAGTTGGACTTGCTCAGTTTTCTCTGCCTGACACATCCAGCCAAGGCCTTTTACTGTTGTGTGAATGTATTTCGTAAGGAGGGGAAGAAGGACAGAGTTCTCATCACAATAATACAGAGAGAATCCTTTACTCTTGATTTATTTTAATCAATGATGAGGGAACAACATATATTATATATATATATATATATATATATATATATATATATATACACAC
>CM076655.1:4876691-4903284 GCA_038496675.1 Rachycentron canadum
TATATACACACACACACACACACACACACACACGCACAATGCTGATGCAAAGAATTTTTTTGCTTTCATCTTAAAGAATTCATACAAACTTCAGTTTGGAAAAAAAGAAACCCAGAACTGAATTCACGAAGGTGCAAAGAAGGTTTTTATTTTATTATTTTTTATTTTATTTTATTATTTTATTTTATTTTTGATCCCTCCTTGGACTTCATAGTAAATATCACTGAAGCATCTATACTTATTGTTTTGGGCAATTGACATCCACTGAGTGATGTATATGCAGCATGGCAAGAGAGCAAGTTGCAACTTATATTGAAACAGATGGTGAAATTATAATTCAGTATGACTATTGATCCTCAGTGGAAGCTGAACTACAAAGGATCCATCATGTAGAGAGGTCACATTTTCGGCCTATTCTTTGTCCAGGTCATCCCTTTTAAGACAAAGCCTGTTCTTATTAACTGGAAAATCTTAACTTCTTCAGGTAATCACAACTTCCTCTTGATTTTCCTCTCACAGCAATAGCATTTGCATTTTTCAACAGAGGCAGGAGTTGAGCAAAGAGTGTGATTGCTCTCTTTGCTAGTTAAATGTTTAAAGAAGACATGCAATTTGAATTGCGGCAGAGCTCATCAATATGAAATTGGACTAGTGGAGGGAAACAAAATGTAAGGAGCCTAGCACTCTCTATGCCCAAATCCAGCACTCCATTTTCCACCACAGAAATACGGCAGTAGCCTTTAATCCTTTGGCCACTCTACCTTCTGAGGATTTTCCTTGATATTGTCAGTATAAATACTTGGAAAATGTATCTGAGTATCTGCAGGAGAAATCTGGTACAAAGACAGAATGGCTTTTAAGAGGCAAAATGAATGATAAATATTTCATACATATTAAAAAAATATTTGCAAAGCTCACTTATTGATTGACCAAAAACCAATTTCTGAATCTCACTGTGTCAGTCAATATTATCACCACATTTACAGTCAGGAGATGATGTTTTTTCGTGACAAGAATAAACAGGTTTGTTAACTAGCATAAAGAATCCTATATCCATCTGGGGAAAACTTCATTGGGACGCTGAGCTTGTTATCTGTCATTCAAAAAATGATCCAATAGCATTCATAATGCTGTTAAAGCCCACCCGTTGTTTTCTGCCCCCAAATCCTGCTGTGCTTGAAGATGTGTCTGCAGCAGCAAAATTATTAAATTGTATTTTTCACTCTCAGGGGTTGTCAGCAGCCTTGCAACAAATAGAATTTCCCAATATATTTATGATTACTAGAGGGAAGGTGAAAAAGAAAACGTGATATGAGGTAAATAGGCATGCTCCCAGCAAACAAGGGGGTTGAGCCGCTTGACAAGTACCATCTCCTTTAGTTATTGCTCTTAAAGTCAAGTCAGGTCCAAATTTGACTGATAATCAAGCTCTGGCCAAACACAAACGTTGCTCAATGGAATGAAATCATTTGTATGGAGAGACAGTCAGAGTTCAATAGACTTTCTGTCATCGACTCCTTCGGCTGATAAAACGCACAAGGCAGCAGGGCGAAAGGGAGCCATTTGCAGAGTTGACAGATTCCATCATGGATGACTTTAGCATACCTGAGCGCTGCTCTTTCCCTGCCTTCTGCGTGCCCTCTGCGAGTGAGAAGGGTGATGAATCAGGCTTTATGGGCCTTGAGAATGCCGGAGAGGCCAATCTGTGTGAATGGCTGTTAAAATCTGACATAACTTGACCAGGCCCTTTTAACAAGCTTGAAGTCATACTACACCCACAGCCCAGGCTGCACATTTGTACCATTCTCTAATATACATTGCCCTGATAAGCTGCTCGCTGACTTCCTGAATAACAAACTTGGCTGCTACTACAAGTTACAGTGAAAAACAAATATTTCACCAGTTGAGCTCATGATCTGCCGTGACTTGCTCCCTGACTTTTCACTGCTGCATAAAGTGATGGAAGAATAATAGCCTCTGATGTCAGGCTCACTCATTGTGGGTTTTCCTATAACTACTGTTTAGACCATTGGCCATTAACCATAAACCAACCATTAGGCCCTTGCCCTAAATTTCAAACTTCTAATAAAAGGCAACAAAATATAAATAAATAAAAAAAGTGAGAAACATAGACAGAGAGACAAAATATGAACAAATTACTCAACATATTCTTTCCTGATTTCTACCACAGGGGCTGCAACAGGAGGCGAAAACGATGCACTATCTCATTGTTTCATTATTATCCAAAGCTGATGATTTAATCTCTTTGAACTTGTTTCCCTTTCATTATGAAAGCCCCAAAGGCACTGCAGGCAAGCAAAAATATATACACACACAAATCAGAAAGTCAGGAAAATTAAAAATCAGAAAAATGGTGACTTAATAAAAGGATTTAATCTGATGAGCACAACTGAGCGTAAAGTAGTAGTAGTAAGATAACAAATGAAAAATGGACTGTACTTGTACATCATATTTCCCAGCAACAATTAATCTTCGGCAATATTATTCTTTATTATTATCAAAGGCAACTGTGCCTTTATCTGTTATCTTCTATCCTTTATTAAGAAAATACATCATCCGGTATATAAATGACTAAGGCTTTAGTTGCTTTCTCTATAACAGCCAGGATACAGTGGAGCGCCAGACACCCATGATGTACGTGATGTTTTTCTTTTTTTTTTTTTTTTTTTTTTTTACCCTAAAAAATCCCAAATTTCACAATGTGAATGTGGCTTAACCTCATAATCACAGTGTACAATATTTTGCATCAAATCTCTACCAGTTGATTTAGAGTTAAATAGTGCAGCAGCCTTTCATCTCATCTAGCATATTTTGAAACTACACATTAAATCCTTGTATTTTTCCCCTTTCTCTAGTAGCTCTCCTTTGTTTGCTTTTACAGACTTGTTTTTTTTTTTTTTTTTTTTTCTGCAGCATCATCTTGTGAAGTTCTAGTCACTGTAAAAGCTTTTTTTTGTATGTCCAACATATGTCCTTGACGGAGACTTGGCTAATTCATAGTGCAAGAGGCGCAAGTGCTGAGCCGAAGCACAAAAAAAGGTTACATCACCTGAACTTGAGTGTCTGATGTCTCTTCACTCTGATCTTCCCTCTGAATATTTGTTGATGTTGTGAAGTCACATTCTCACACCGCCCTGCCACGTGCACATGTGTGGTTTGTGTATGTGTGTGCATTTTGCCAGTGGTCTGGCAATCATAGGGAATAACACAGCTCCATGATTGCACACTGCCCTTGAAAAAAAAATCTATTCCCAGTTGAACTCAAAACAGCCCGAAGCCTTTCGACCAAACTCAATATTTTTCCTGTATACATTCTCCTATAGGTGGACAAGAAACATAAACGAAAAGAAATACTATTTGTATTTGTAAGGCACCTACAGTATAATGCCCAATCCACCTACACACTAAGAAAATGTTGTTCATCAAATAAATCAGTAAATTTGTAATGCGGCAATAAAGTCATCTGCTTTACCAGTGAGTGATTATAAGATTAGTGTATCTCATAAAAAAGTGTAAAAATATATCAGATCACAACATGTCATTGTATGTAAAGAATTAAACTGTGTGTTCTGAACAAATGTACTTTGGTGCATTCTAGGTTAAGTACTATTTTCATTCACTTGGTTGTCAGTTGGTTTCGTCTTTTTTTTTTTTCTAGGAGCATTTTAGATCTGACATGCTTTTTCTTCTTGTTAAATGTCACTGACAGGTTTTGACATGAAAACTTAAGTTAGCAGTATCCAACCTGTCATACTGTATTTGTAAACAGCTTACATTTCCTTTTCCGAGCTTAGGGGAAAGGAGGTGAAGCCTGACAGCAGACAAGGGTTTTTAACAAACAACCCCACATGCATACATAATGCCCCATTTCAAAAAAAAAAAAAGAGAAAGTTTGCCGCTCCATTTAATACGTAGCATTTCTCTAAGCGCCCAGAGGATACCTTCTGTCCACAGCTTCTATCGGCTGCATGCACTATACTTAGCAACCCTGAATCTTACTGGCAACACAGCTCACCACTCCCTCTATCTATGCATCAAGGGAGTGAGTGATTTAGTGTAATGAGATTATGCCTCCTGAGGAATCCATGTGCCCATGCAGAGTCAAAGTTTCTTGGAATAATCCATCTCATGATGAATTACCTTAAGTTTTTGCAAGATGAACTTTGGTTCGCCGGACAAACTTTGAACATCACGCATTGGCTACATCAGCTGTTACATGCTGTGACCATGTTGCGTGGATATTGATTGATGTAGCTGAGTGGTGCGATCGCTGTCCTACACAGCAGCGGAAAAAGCCCGATAGAAATCCAACGGATTTCTGTGGCTCAAGAAGATTTAACTCATCAGCAGAATAGGACTCTCTCGGGTCCCCAGAGAGTTGGTCTGGGGATACATCAAGGGCAGGTGTGAGGAGACAGGTGACCCACGACCTTTGCCTCCCGCTACCTCACCTTGGAACGAGATTTCTGTCTACGAGCTCAGGCTTAAATCTTCCTCACTAGATCAATTTGATGATGTATAGAGGATTAGGCCGGAAGCTTGGCATCAGAGCTCAATATCTAAAAAAAAGACACACATGGGACACAGTGTATCTGTTAAGTCACCTCTCTGTTTTGTAAACATTTTAAATCTGCTTAATTCAGCAAAAAGAAATGTGGCTTTTCACTGGGAAATGTCCTAGTATATTTTTTGCTGTACATTTATAACAGTCACAATGAGTGCACGCATATATAATGTGCTTCATGAGCTGTATTTAGAATTGGCAGCCTGAATCTGCTTCTTAAATTCAAAAGTTAACATCTTTGTTATTTAACATTAAGGTCTGAGCAGCAATTTCAGACTAATTTAAATTATCTGTGGCTGGTCCATAGGGCTGACATTGCAGAAACATCCCTGTAGTGTTCCAGTCCACCATATGTGGTATACATGTCTTCCTAAAGTATTAAAATGTGGTTTTGTTTTGTTTGTTTTTTTCATGCTGATGTCACACAATAAAGTTCTCAAACAATTAATTTTAAAAATCTGGGGTAATAATCTTCTGGGCAATAAATTTTATTATTACTATTATTTTTTTTTACAAGAGAAGATAATGAATTGTACATCTAGTATTTTCTAGACTATATTGTTATATTGTGTGTAAACGTCACTGTCTGGACTGAAATGTTCTCTCGCAAACACACACACACAAAGGGAAGAAATTTAGTCATCGATTTGGCAACAGGATGTGACCGAGGATTAAGGATGGCTTGTTTGTCAAAACGGAATCTCTGAAAACAATAACAATCCAAAAGCAACAAGACACTTCCGTTCAAAGCCTGAAAATGTTTTGTTTTTGTTTTGTTTCTTTCCCCCTTCTGCAAGCAAAGCTGTGACCACAGAGGAAGAACATGAATGACAGGACACCTCATGAATGAACAGCTACAGTATGAGTGAACAAGGTTCCTATGGGTTCACACTATTTTGTTCTGCACCACCATCCAAATTTATAATATTAGACTTCAAAAAGGGTTTTATTGTTGAAGTATTTAAGAAGTGAAATTACATTAGGCACATTACATTAAAGTGTTTTTCTGTATACATGTTTCATTGCCCGCAGAAATGGAGAGGAAAGCATTGTATAATACCAAACACATTTCCAGAGACTGTGCAATACCTTACGTACAAATGACTTTGGAGTTTCATTTTCTGTGTGGGTCATTTATTAATTTTCTCTATCTTACTCTTCAGATAAGACAGCATGTCAAGTGTTGTTGATAATTGATTCTTGTAAACGTTAAAGTGGTAACCTTTTAAGATGACCCCATAACCACATAGAATATACATTCTGGTGGCTAATTATATTGACCTTTTGACTTTTCAGAGTAATTTCATACCATGTTGCGATTCTATTTTTGCACAATATGGACATGGGCACTAGTGACTAGGTGGCACGCATGGCTAAAACATCAACCAGGTGGTGGTTTGAAATTTCTCACCTTTGGAAGGAGTGAAAGTAAGCAGATGGCAGGCCTTTAGGGTCCATAGCACATTGTCGACAACGAATTACAGTCCAGAGGGGAATGGGATGGCTGATAACCTCCATCCCATGGTTCCATCTGCTGAATCCTAAGCAAGGACAGTGCATGCAGACATGCAAACCCTGACATCTTGCAAGCCCAACATAGAATTATCCAAAAGGTGAATAGGTAAGAATTGTTTTTAGGAGGTGCCATGTCTGTTTCCTAGAAAATATGCATTTAGTTTTGGCTGTACATCAAATGCCAACAAGACATTTAAAATTAGCCAGAAATTGTTATCCTTTTATAGCAAATTTTGTTAAGTTGTTCTTAACAGTTCTTCTTATTCTTAAACACTAAATGGAATATTTGTTGAATAGAAAGCTTGAATAATAATATTTTTTCTAAATCACAATAACTGAATAAAAGAGAGTTGTGATGACATTAAAAAAAACTAAATAAGATGGTCATTCAAAAGGATTCAGCCTGGCATTTGTACCTTCAATACAAAGCAATCTCTGGGCTGTTTTCAGGATGTCTATTCAAAGCCCCTCCGTATGGCTCTTTGGGGTGATCTAGAAAGAAAAGACTTAGAAATAGCAAGCAAAGGCAATAGTCATAAAACACATGCCAAGCCTGCCTTTTGTCCCGTTGAAACAAAGTGGTTTGTCATGTTCTGTACATTCACCAGGTTTCAAAATAGGCTTTCATCACAATGGGACTATCTAAATCCTATTGTGACAGAACAAGGCAATGTTCTCAGAATCAAATAGAAAAGGAATAATGTTGTATCTAATTGCAATTCCTTCACTATATTTTCCAACTGGGTTTAATCTAGCTCCATTCATGCCCATGCTAATCACAACATAGTCTGTGCAGCAGAATTACCGCCAAACATAAATCAGGCTGTTATAATTACACAGCAGGCATTGGCAGAAGGCTCCAAAGTCATCAACATAAACTACAGAGATGCAGTTTGTTGTTTTCTCTGACATCTCAATATTTGAGGGCTACAGCACAAGGAAGAGTGGACGTTACAAAATTTCTTTATCCAGTCCTGTTGAAATTGCAACCAGCGCTGCAGCCACGCGCTCACTCTCTGCCAAAGCAGCTGCCTCCACGATATTGTTCAGCCTGTTTTGTATGTGACAGGAGGTCCTCTCTGCTGCCACACTTCTATGAGGAGCTGGTACAGTAAGAAATGAAAGCCCGCGCCGAAACAACAGCTGTTTGTACTTATGTAATGGCTGCGGGATGACTGTTCATATCCTGGCTCATTGAAGCTGTCACAAATCATTAATCTTGGTCCTGTCTGTGGGGCCACACTGTCAAGTTGTTTTTGGACATGTGTAGCCAGACAGAAGTAGGACACATCATTTAAGCAAGCACCTCACACCTTCAAAATTTTAAAAGGTATCTTAGAATAATCTGACCTCACCTTCAGCTCTTGCTTTGTTGCGCAGAAGTGTGTTAATTAAATGTCATTGAACATCTTTGTTAGTGTGTGAGGCTGCTAAATGTAAAGCCTGTTCTGTGCCACTCAGGGCATGTTGTTTAAAAAAAAACATAAATATTTATCTTCCAGCAAAAACTTAATAATATATAGCACAATATATAAAATAACATTTTCTTTTTGTGAGGGCAGCGAGAAAAAAAACTAATTCTGTCAAGTGAGCACTAAAGGAAGCAATTGCACTTTTTTTGATGGCGGGGTTTATGTATGTCTGTTGGTCCCCCTTGTGCAGTGCTACATGTGTTGTTGGGTGGATGTATTGCTGGCAACAGAGAGCCCTGTAGAGGTGCCTCAGACTGAATAGCACATCAAGGGGCTTAGCTGCAGCATTAGTGAGGTCTTAAGTAACTTTTCAGTACTGCAGGACATTGAAAAGAGACACTGTGGGGAAACTGCACTCCCTCTACTGGTGGATGAAATTTAAAATTTATTTAAAATTGGTTGAGACTTCCTCCTGTGCTTACTTTGGATAATGTGTTGAATCCTGTGAATTCACTCATTTGATATGACACAGGTATTGTATGTAGAGGATCAAGTAGATACAGGTAAATAATCAGGTACCTTGTTTGTGCAACCTTTTTAAGACATGATGTTGTATTAACTGTACTTACAGGTGTGAATGTGTTATGGGTTGAGTACATTTAATTATGCTAAGTTGAATTATAAAAGAATGTAAGGATGTAGGAGATAAAGAATGTTTTTTTTTTCTACTTGTTGCTGATATTTTGCAAATTACAACAAATGAATTATAAGAGCATTGGACCATTAAAGTGAGATGTACAGTTTGGCCCAGCTCATAATTGCTTTTTCAAAGACTAGCCTTGGAAGTAATTAGAGGTTGGAGTAAAAACACTAACCAGTCAGATAATCAGCCTGCCATTAACACCTTGGGGGCTGTTATTCTGTTATCAGCTTGACCCTACCTCGAGAACGCACTCTCCTCGTCTGATTTGCAGACTTTACTCTTAAGACACAAAGTGTTTGTTGATTGATTAGCACAAAGGTCACTGTGTAATACTCTCAACATATTTGTGGTCCAGGAAGTTATTGATTAAACCAAATGGATGGCATCATATTTGTTGTTTAGCAGCCCCATGTTGAGCAGAGTAAACTAATTAAATATGTCTTTCTCTCTCTCTCTCTCTCTTTTTTTTTTTTTTTTTAACCTGATATAAAATCTCATTTTATTGCTTGACCTTTCATGGTGGCTACTGACAAACTTGTCATTGAGTGTGAATTTCATTATGGAGAGAAACTCATCTTTATTGATCAAATTAAGAGGCAGGTTTGCAGGCGGCTGTAAGGTGTATTCTTCAGAATATAATCATTATCATTGGACTCCAAACCACCGTGTCAACTCAGCAACCTCTCATTTTTTATTCTGAACTAGCTCCGATGGAGAGGTTCATCTTATTAGGAGATGTTCATGGTAACGTTGAATGAGACTTGAAATTGAAGTCTTGTGGAAGTCTTTTGGTTTACATTCAAAATATAACCAGACTGTTCTTGTCCTCATTGATTAATGTCTTGCAGAGATTTTAATGTCAAAGGTCAGAGGGAAGGTTTATATCACACCTACCTTTTGCTTGTTGCCTGACCATATGGCCCATGATTGTTTGGCAACAGGTATAAAGTGCAAATCACTAACACATGACTGTTTTCACATGTTAGTGAAGTTTAGATGAAGAAAAAAACACACAATGCTTTGTTTTCAGTTGTATTGACGGTTAATTTAATTTATTTACAGTATTTCAGCCTCAGTAAGTGCTGCACCATCCATGGATCATTCTTTTCACAAGGAGGGAAGACAGCATCCTATTTAATTCTGTTATTTTCCCATTAAAACCTGAGAAAACATCAAAGGCAGAATGATTTAATTAACAATGTGGAGAGTCTGTGTACAGCCGTCTGCATTTTGCAAATTACTCTTTGCTGAGAATAAGAGACTTATCAGGTCCATACAGACATCGCAGCACACCTCAAAAGAAGTTGTGTTGACACAAGGAAGGGGAAAATACATGTCTCCCCCAGACAGAATTATCCACTTCACAGGTATTTTCAGTTTACAGTTTCCAGGTTGGAAAATTAATACCCTTTCTTCTTCTGCCAGTAGAGTTTACAATTCTTTGCTGTGTGCTCTGTGAAGTGTAGACTGAATGAGGAATAGAAGGGGAATTTTAAGTGCCATATATGGAACATCATTGTGATTCGTGATAATTGTTTTTGATGAAAAAATATCTCTAGGAGGCTGTTTCTTAATGATTATTCCCTTCTTGCCATTTGGGTTTTAGAGCATGTTTATCACTACTCATGTCTAAGATGTACAATATAGCCCAGCAAACCCAAAGAAGTGCTCTCAACTTGCTTGATAATGACAATGAATAATATTTTCCATCAGAAATGGAAAGAAATACAGCTGGGGCATGTTAACCACTTTAAATGGTAATTGTTCCACCTTGCTCTTTAAAGACCTATATGAATGAAACAGCAATTGAAATGAAGGGTGTGGGAGAGAGACACTTTCTTTTCAGTCTCTCAGCACTGAACACGTTGTTGAGATTGTTTCAGCAGTCAAGATAGTTTGTTTAAAGGTCTCTAATATAATATTGTAGCACAGTGTTTTCTTTTTTTTTTCTTTTTTCAATAGCTCAATGTTGTCTTAAGGTGAGGTATGATGTCTGATTATATTTCCATAATGAATTATGAATAGAAATGACTCGGGTCCCGTGCTTGCAAATTAGTAAATTAGTTTATTCTGCGTCTGTGTCAAAGAGATGGATGGTTAACATCCAGCCTTCCTGAACTGACTTCAATATGTTGGCTCCCTGAGAGCCATTGTAAATAAGAACTGATGTGCGGGTGAGGAGTGGAGGATAGATAATGGAGGAAGGAATGAATGAATGAAGGAATGCTATAAACCCTGCTGGAGGAGACCATCACCAAATGCCATCCAATATATGTGCTGTTTTTTTTAGTCTCTATGCCCTAATGCTTTTCCATGTTGTATGGACAACCTACAGAGGAAGCTGCCTGATCCAAACCCGTGCTTTAATAATGAAGCAGAATGCCTGAAATTTTACTCTCAAGACGAGAATGAAATCTAGAAAGATGAGCAAATAAACAGAAGCCGAAGAACAAGAGAGAGAACGGCAAGAGATGGAGACAGACAGAGTACAGGCAGACGGAGGGAGAGAAAATCATTTTATTTTCTTTCAAGGAGTGACACTTCTGGCCAATCCAATACTGTACCTATGTGTTGTTTTGTGCAGTGTCGTGTACAACAGTGTTGTTGTTTGGAACTCGCTGTTGCATTGCAGCTCACCACTGCCATGTTTCACGTATATTCACATTAAGATATTTCAGGAATGATCTTTTTCACGGCGGACTGGCGATCTCGCTGCGTTATTTTGGTCATGTGCGAGCCACCACAGGTGAAGCGGAGGAGGAGCAAGGCAGAATATTGTGGTGAAAGAAATGTCACATTTGATAGAATCACTTTAATTACATGCATGTACTAATTTGTTCTCCAGTGCCTTCACAATGTGTTGGCTAATGCCATACTTTGAATGACATTCTAATTCACATTATTTCATGGGACAATGAAGGGAGAGCATGTGGTGCTTTATCATTTATTTTAATAATCATTTTAATTACAGCTTAAATCAATCACGGACAACCTTTAGTAACATACAATGAGAAACCAGTTTCTTCCTAAGTAAAACAATAAAGCCATCAAAACATGGTGACAGAGGCTTTAAAGCTAGTTTGGAAAATTAATCAAAACAAGACTTTTACTACAACTTCTGAAACTACGACTAGTAGCAGTAATACTAATAAAATAAAGATAATAACAAAACGCGCTTTACTTATTTACCCTTGATTTCCCCTCCTGATTTGAGCTTGCACACTGACTGTTTATTGCTGATGATAGTTATTGTTGGGAGGGGGGCATGGCTGGGTAGTTGTGGAGGTGGGGAGGGTGGTGAATGTCATCAATCAGCATTAACCATCAGCTCTGAGCTATTGACTGATGATTCACCACGGCAGAATCTCCTCTGACTCTAAAATGAAAGGCAGCAGCGGCAGCAGCGGCAACATGAGGCAGAGACACTCAGTTGATTGGCACCTCATTGAGTCTGGCAGGGGAGCCTTTGATTGCACTAGCTGTCAATATCACGTAATTGTTTTTCTTACATACATGGTGCCCTCTGGTTTTTGCAGCAGGGTCTACTGCTCCATTTGCTTGTATGGCAGCTACTTTTTAAATCTTTTTTTTTTCTTTTTTTCTTTTTCTGCAAAACATATTTTAATTTTGCTCACCTATTATATGACAACCTGGCTTTTGCTACACCTGGAGGGCATGGACACATTTACCTTTGTAGCGATATAGCACAGAATAGTATTTGTAAACTCTCACCTAATATGTCATACTGCAATGTCAGTGTATTAAGATTCATAACCCATATAAGCTAGATTAGCTGCATATGGTTGTAAATCTGTCCTTCACAGCTACCAGAGTAGCCAGTTATGACTTGAAGCTTTAATTGGGTCCCTTTCAATTATCACATTAAGTATTTTACTGGAATATATATACCGAGCACATTTCCGTCTTGACAAGGGTGAACTCGGCATGTATTCACTGAAGTCAGGCTCAAATTGAGTTTAAATGTCTTCTTAAATGGCACCCATAACTGCCAGAGGAACTGTTCAGGGCCGAGAGAGCAACCCTGTTCTCCACCCCAAGGTCAGCGCAGAAGACACAATTTAATTGAAATTGAAACTGTCTACCTGATAGTTTGAAATAATTAGCAATATCGGAGTGGCGCGAGGAAGAGTCAGGGATGAAGAAAAATAAGGACATCATGCTGAGATAAAAACGACAGACTGGTGGCAAGTCATCAACTCTGGTGAATTGAATGTCACCATGATTGACTGGACTTGACTGGGTGTCACACATGGAACTCAAACAAGTTATGCAAATAAGACATTTGATACTGAAACTTTAGCAGAGAGAGAGGACTTGTCATTTTCTTCTTTTTTTTTTTTTTTTTTTAATGAAATGCTTTGACCGAGAGTCTCATGCAAAATAAGACTCAATAGTCCACTAAATGTTCATGAAAACTGTGACTCTGGTCTCCAGCAAAATGCACTATTATGGAAGCATTGCTCCCAAAATCATGTACCCTGTACTAGTAGCTTTCTCTTCCCACCCGTAAAACAAACTCTGCCACCCCTCAGCCCTGAAAGACTTCAGAAGTCACTTCTGCCAGGCCCAACATTTCCGCACCAGTTAATAAAGGGGAAATGAATTGTATCAGTGTTGCTGTCTTTGCTCATAGTGAGTAGGAAATTATCATAGAGATGGGTATTGGTGCCTTCACACACTGAATTACATTGAGAGCGAGCCTGTTTTTCTCTCTGCCACACATTCACACTCTCACTCACACACGTGCACAAATACGTGCACGTGCACACACAGATGCAGTGGCTCGAAATAAACCGCAGGGATGAAATTGGCTATAGTGATGTCATCGTAGCTGTGGTGGTGGTGGCGGTGATGAGCCAGGAAACCCTGGCAATTTTCTACAAACACCCGGACATGTTAGTGACATTCTGTTTTTTTTTTTTTTTTGCTAAGTTTCTGTCTTTCCATTGCTTTCCCCAGGCTCTGCTAAGACATGTCAACATTAGAGCTGATACTAGATGCCAGGCAGAAGAAATGTGACATACCCTTGCCTCTTTGTGGGTGTGTGTCGTTTCAGAGGAGGACGAAGCAGCTGACAGAAAGAGGATGGAACCCAGGGACAAACAATATATACAAGTGTCCTCAGGACCTGACAGGCACGCAAAATCAAAGACGTGGGGTGTTAATATCTGATAGTTAGTGCTCTGGGCTAAACAGCATAAAAGACATTGAGGTCAATGGGTTGCTGGCAGTCTCTAGAGCAAAGCAGTTGCGTGGCTATTTTCACCATCTCTTCCTCTGTGGACTGTTGTAGCCACTGGAGCATTCTCTTCATCATCACAGGCAGAATACAATCAGCGAACCTACTTTCTACTTCTGCCCTTTTATTTTATTATAATTCTTTTTTTTTTCCAACTGAGACTGTTTAGAAGCCAAAGAGGAGTTGTTAGACATGCCACCCAGGAAATGAAAGCAGTGTTGAAGACGCTGGAAGAAAACCAGTAACAATAATTTTTAAATCAAATCTAAAACAATGACACTTAAGTAAGACAAGTATATGATTAAGAGCAAGTTATTTTTAGGAGACAGCTGTAATCACTAATATAACCAGTAATTCAGTACCAAATATTGATGCAATACATTGCTATATTGTTTAACAAAGCTGATGATAAAATAAATTACATTGAGTTATAATCACATTTGTACTTACATTTAAAAAAATTAGGTGGAGTATTGAATAAAATCACCACACACCCTTTTTATGTACTAATCTGTGTCAATGACACTGAGAGATCGTATGTAACATTAATTAAATGTGTTTTTATAAGAGTAGTTTTTATGATGAAACAGCCTTATGGTTATTTGGATCTGAAAGAGAAAATGTAATGAATGGTTTGGTTCACTTAGAGTGTCGACACCAACAGCAGCAAAGTGATGCTTCTTCTATCCTGGAATAAACTAAAGTCGCGACAGCAGAAGTTATTTTAAGTATGAGGATTGTTTATCAATTCAATTTTTTTTTTCACAGATTTAGAAATATGTTCTAGTTTTTATTGCATTATTTATGGACTGAGCTTCACTACCTTATTTTTTTCATTATTATGTATCTTTCAGTAGGTGCCATACTCTCTCACACTCTTCCTTCCTCCGTGTGTCTATCTGTATCTGTTGCCCTCTTTGTTGCGAATGGTAGTTGACAATGCTCGCGCTCAACACAGCCTAAATAAAGTGCGTAGTGACAGAAACATTAACACAAGCCACTGAGTACCTCTGTGATTTTAGTGAGAGCGTGTCTGTCAGCTGGGGCCTGAGGGAGTAAAAAAGCATAAATCTGAACTTTCAACGATGGGTGTCTGGGTGGAGGATTGTGACAGTCAACATCAAAACAGTAAAAGTAAAGCTGTGATTTATTGAATGTGCTGCTTGTTTCTGCTTTCATGTTTGCCAGTGATACATTATATGACTTTTCTTCTTCTTTCAAGAACATGGCGATGCGGATGAATTAAACATGTTAAACAGGAACAGGTCTTTCTCTGAAAGCCTTACCCTTTTCACGATAACCCCTTTTTAGACATTCAGTGGACTTATCACAGCGTATAAATAGGACAGAATTCATTATTCAGGGGAGGTTTCAGTGAAAAATTAATAGTTGTCCCCGAAGGAGGGTCTGTGGCACTTCGGAAAAGGAAAACCTTTAAAGTGTACATGCACAGGGGGATCTGGAGAGAGGCTGCCCCTCATATTAAAACCTTTACCATGCTACACTACACACTGATATTTCAAATATAAGTTTGCTCAGCAGTAATGACTGTGACTAATACCGCGTACAGTCTGCATTCAATTCCTAAGCTGTCCCCAAAATATTTTGAAAATGGAGAAAGAAAACGAAGAGAAATGGGATACACATACACACAGGATTGTCAAGTATGACAAAATGCCAAAGACTTGAGCTGCTTACATCTGAAGAGAGGCTCCTTTTTTTTGGTGACTACACTAGATGATTTCACTCATTGTACAATAAACATAAACCATGGAAAAACAACAGAAACAACAAGAAAAGTCTACACTAGTTCCTCTTCCCAGCTCTTTCATATAAAAGATTACAATTTTCCCATGGCCTCCATTGACTCATGCGCTGAAATCATGCTGCCGCCGGTGCTGAGTGGTTTTCAGCCTGCCAGTTATCCATTGAAAGATGGGCTTCATGATGCCTTTGTATCCACTGCCTATCTGCCTGGCCATGGAGGCAATAACAGTAATGTATGGCTAAGGGAAAACAGAGCTAATCATCAATGACTGCAAGATATATAGCATATGCAGTGGCACCTTGTTTATTACCCTCTCTTCTCCTCCTGCTGAATCCATCGGCCATAGCCTACAGACAGGCTGCCAGATCTAGGAGCTTCTTCAATGTTAATTTGATTCATTCTTGTTTTCCATAATAATTGGGGGCAATGGGTCAGCGTGATGAATTTGCTTGTTACATGACACAGGATGCAGCACAGTGGAGGCAGCTGAGCAGTTTGTCTCTCTCCAGTCTCTTCTCCATCATGTGAAGCAAGGGCCTCGTTTTTTTATTAGCTCTAATCTGAAAACACCCCATTGTTACTGCCTCCTAATGCAACAGGTTTAATTCTTCCAGGACTTCCTTATGCTTCAAATTGGCTTCTAATTAGATTTTTAGAAGGACATCTAAGAGAGTTATAAGTGACATTTACATTTTTAGATCAAATTCTTTCCCTAAAAATCATGACTGTTTAGATAGTATTCCTGCTGGAACAATCCAATCTTCTTGCAAATATCAGACAGCTTTTTCAGGTCCCACTTAATCAACCGATTTTCCTTTCTTTCGTAATCCTTCTAAAATACTTTCACTTCTTTTTTATTCCATGCTCTTTATTTTCATTTCCCAGGCCTCACATTATCTACACAATATGGAAATTTTCAGACATTCATCCATGTGCAATGAATTTTAAGGTGGATTCACATTTTTTTTTTAAGTCTCATAAATATACATTTATGTATTGCTTCCTTGTCAGCGACAGCACACCTACAGTACATCTACGTCCAGCACCTGCACAAGTACAGACTCACAAAGAAGAGAATGAATGACTACCCTCGTGTGAGCTTTTAAAACGGGAGCATCGGTCTTTGTATGTGTTGGTTTCTCTGCACTGTGTGCGCGCGTCTGTGTGTGCGTGTGTGCATCTACATGAGCGTGTCTCAGATTTCGACCCCCTGTAGAAGCTCTATGCCTCCGCCTCTGTGTGTCATTGTGGTGATGAGCGCTGATTGCAGATTGTTATGGTGTTTGCACCTCTCATCTATCTGGCCCATGCTGGGTATTTGGCCAGCCCTGATTGTGTTGATGGTGACACCGGCACCTTGTCCTCGGGTGGGGAGGCCCAATAGTAGTCCAGACATAATGAAGGAGATGTAATCAACCAATGTCACACAAAAAAAAGTCAAATGTCGAGACGAAAGCTGTTTCTGTCTTCTACCTTCCCAACTGCACTCTCTGTTGATGGCAAAATTGTGGTTGTTGATGTAAGTTCCTTGCTTTGCGGCAAACATTTTATGCTGAGGAGATATGAAATTGATGTTTGTTTGTTTTTTCTTTTTTTTTCTCTGCCTGACAACAAAGGTGACTCGGAGATAAAGGAATTTACATAAATTAAGTCTCTACATTATGTTGGTGTTGTATATTCCCAGTTGAGAAACGGGCATTTCAACCTACAACATACTTTTAATCAATGGCCACAAAAAGAAAGAAGCAAGTGCCTGGCACTGGGCTGTTCAGGAGATCCTTTCTCTCTTTGTGCACTTTGTCCTCTCTCTGTGCTTTGTTATTTGTTTTGGTGTTCTAATCTCAGCCAAGTCAATAATATTCTTTGTTGTCTGAAATTGTGTGTCGGGAACAAAAAGGCCTCCTCCTTTTGTTGAAAGTACCTGTCTGTGACTTTTCACTCTCTCAGACTCCCAGATAAAGTAATCATTAGATGTTGTTTTCTGCCTGCAATTACTTTCAGTTACAATGGGTCAAACACTAGGAAAGCAAAAGGGGTCGAGAGCAGACAAGGCTAGATGGATTACAGGAGAGAAACTGTATAGGTCCCACAAGTGCTGATAAATACATATGTGGCTCGGAGACTCACTGTTGTCAGCAGCGTCTCAGTAAATGCATCAAAAGTAATTAGTCTAGAGTATATATGGACAACCTCACTCCCCTCTTATCTGCGTCACATTGTCTCCTTTAAAAAGGGCCATTCATTACATCTGGCACTATTTGTTTTCAAAAGCAAAAAAGAGGAACAATGACTCTGCCATTTCTTACATATCACTTTTTATCGCTGCTACACAGAATTGCTCTGAAATTTATGTTTCAGTGGAAAAATCCACTATGTCGTTATTGTAAGTAATTCATTACCATTCGCTGGCTTGTAGTTCCTTACTTGAACATTCAATAGGTTAGCCAGCAGTTCAAAACAGACTCTATAGAGATCTTTCTTTTGTTTCATTCCTCATGCCATGATAAAATCATGTTAATAAAATTCAACAGTAGTCCTTGACAAGCTGTCAACCCCAGCACAGCTCCTTATAGATCTTAATACATGTCAGCTTCCTACATGGCACCACTGACCTCTACGGCATAGCTGGTCTCTGCCTTCCAAAGAGCATGCCAAGTTTTTATTGCTACAATGGAATATTTACTTCCTCCTCCACGCCCTTGTCAGCGGTGACAATGACAGCTCTTATTGCCTTCGCCAGGGATTATACTGTACCTCCTCCAGATAAAAGTAAAGAAAACCAAATAGCATTCGAGTCTGACGTGCAGAGAAAAGTTAATTTTCAGAGTCATTGCCATAGAGACAGTTTTTTTCCAGAGAAGTCACATACCTTGTCTCCGAGCCTCCATATTCTTATTTCATTGTAAAAGTAATGTATATGCAGGAATTATGGGAACTACGGCACACACTTTTTCTCCTCTCAGGCTCTCGTGTCTTGAATAGAACATGAACATGTCATATGAGTGCACATTATCAAAACTATGAATCAGTCACAAGTGTGTCTCATAAATATAGTCTCAGAGAAAGAAGGTTGAATGGTGAGAGGCATTAAGCAGGTAAGTGGGGAACATGTTCTTGCTCTGTTTTTTTTTAATACAGACATTTAGTCGGGACCCCATGGTGTTGGAAGTTAACCCTGCGTTATCCAATTAGCGTCACTTCAACATATTTTTTTTCACGATGAAACATTATGCTAAAGAGCTAGTGCGTTCAAAAGTGAAGTGTCCATATGTGACGACTTGGGAGTGAGACTGTCCTCGAGTGGGCCGTGAGACATTATTCTCTCCTTCAATTGATGACTGCCAGAGCTGTGATGAAAGTAATGGCATCTCTCTTTTCAGCGCAACACCAAGGGGTTTTAATAGAGCTATTATTATTAATGGCCATTCATTTGCTTATCCAGATTGTACATTTGGAGTGAGTATAGGCCAAGTGAAGAGATAAAGTCTTGGTTATTACAAACCCAATTATTTCTACTGAGATTCTATTTGTTCGAAAGAATCTTCCATATTCCTGTCTTTCGTTTTTTTTTTTTCCTTTGGTTTCCCTCCAGATACAAAGACACATACTTATGTCCCTTCTGTAATTCTTTTTCTCTCTCTTTCAGCCCGATCTCATCTGTCACACAAGAACATGTAATATGAAGATGCACTGTGTAGCACTGCATTGCTCTTGTTACTTGTAGTACTCCAAGATGGCTGATGAAAGACAAGGTCTCTGACTTTGAGGGGCAGAGCTCTGGCGAAAGGTTTATTTTCTTGGCATAGGCACATTTTGGATTATGTATGAACTTTTGCCATTTTGTGAATGTTATGAAATGAGAAGAAAGAGAGAACTAGAAAACAAGACTAAAAAATTGAGCTTTCTAAGTCTTTGCAGCGAAGAAAACAGCAGCGTTGCATAGTGACAGTTCATGTATCAAAGGTTTAGACAGCAAGAAACCTTCAGTCAAATGGATCTCCATGTAAAAAAAACCTATGTGACACATAAAATAAACAAGCGCGAATTTAAATATGGCTATGATCATGGAGCATGGATCATGGATGCAGTGCTTCCATGGGACTATACGTGAGTTTGATGCATGTAGGTTTCAGGCTAAAGAATTGACTGCACCAATTAACAGTGTCGGATGAGTCAGGGGCCTAGTCCACCTTCCTGATGGCTGTTCGAGGAATTTAATGTCCTAGATGCATGCAATTATCCTTTTAATTAGCAATAATGAGTTTATGCATGCTGAAATAATGAGTTGAATCGTGATATGTGTGCAGACCTTAATGTGAAGCTCATCAAGATGTAACTAGCTCTGTCAGTAAATATCATCAACTGTCATGTTAAATATCTCATACTGTTGTACTGAAAACCCCTGATCAGCTGGCTATTATGCATCCCTGCTCTGTGTGTGTGTGTGTGTGTGTGTGTGTGTGTGAGGGTTTCTGCCTGTCAAAAACCTGTATTTGCATTAGTGGATTTCATGGCCATCAGAGAAAAAACTAAAGGAGATTGGATTGAATGCGCACCAGTATAACAAAAGAGGGAAAATAGAATGCATAAACACAAAATGTGTAATCCCACGTTCACCGCTGTTAAAGAAAATTGTACAAAAAACACTTGCACATCATGCATGGGCTGATTGTTTTAAATTAGAACATGATTTTGTTTTCTGTAATGGTTGAGCATCAAAGTTGTACTTAAAAGGACATGATTACCGATGAATTACCCGCATGGCAATTGACTGGAATATTACAAAATGTGTTTGAAAACAAGATGAGCAACTGTATACTATAACACAATCCAATACAATATACTTGCAGTTTTTGATGGAGTTAATCTTAAGACTGGCTCAGAAGGGCTTTTATCCAGCTTTTAGGCTCAAGTCTGTGGTGATGTACTGGACTGCATTGGATTGAAAGATGTTTATCTGATGGTGGTGTTCATTTTTTTCCCCCTGCTTGCAACAGCACAAGCTAAAGTCATAAATACTTTAAAGACTGAACAAAAAAAGTTTTATGTCTCAAAAAGTTTGTAAGGGCTATTGAACTGAATTGGATTGCAAAATATTGCAGGCATTCAAGTTTCATGTCTGACCCCCTTATATTTCTAAATTAAAAGATTTCACTTCACAGAGAAGCATCTGCACTGCATCAACCCCACCTTGTGCTCAGTGAAATTGCAGTATTTTTATTTAGTTCAAGAAATCATTTGTTCGAAATGCTTTTCATGCCATCCGGCACGCTCATGCCTCCCTCTTACATGTGTTCAATGTTTATACAAGCTGTAATGTTTGACCGCATGAATGGAAGGTCAGCTGAAGGTGGATGCAGCAGTGTTCGATCAGTGGCTGGCCAAAGGATGTGTTGATGTTGCAGAACAGGACTGCTGTAGGCTACCTCTGGTATTGACCTTGTGTATGACCATAACATCGACTAGAAACCTAGAATCATGGCACAGCGGGGTATCGAAGAAATACACAAGACCACGGATAATAGATTACCTTAAGACCGAGCGGCCAAATTAACCTGCAGGCTGTTGTGAATCAGAACATGAATTGAACGTAGCTTCATTTCTGGAGTCAACATAAGTCAGACAATTTGGATGACTGTTCGTGAACTTGTAGTATATGTTCGGTCAACTCTACAGAGTAACTAAGCTGGTATTGCGGTTTTGCTTCAACCACGTCACCACTTTTCAGTGAAGATGAATCATCTCAAATGAGAACAGTTGGTCTGATCTCAGTCGTGCTGTCTATTACGCCCCATTGTTTGCCATTATCCCCACTTGTCTGCCATTCAAATTTCCTTGAAGGGAACGTAGAAAAGAATGTTCACAGCATCAGTGATGTGTGATTCCTCCCGAAAGCTCTGCGGGGTACAGTTGTTTCCCCTGAATACAAAAGACAGCGGCATCACAAGCAGGCTGCGGCATACCTCTAGCTGACGAAAGCAGCCAGAGCTGTCAGCGACATCACTCACGCCGTGTTTTCACCCTCCACCACCTTTCCAAACTATCCCTCCGGAATAGAAAATAGTACAGGCCCATATCTTTTGGCGAGGCTGGATGTGAAATATTGCATACAAAGTTTGGAGGCACTAAAGGTTGTTGACACAGAACTGCTGTGAGTTCAAGCTGTGTGAAGCCAAGCAGTCTCTGACTACTTTTTAGTCGTAAAGTACACTACGTTAAAGATGGCTGTACAGCTGCACTGATCATTTAAAGTTGAGGAGGAGGGAACAAGCCTGGGAAAAGTACACTTTTAAATGTGTGTCTGTTTGTGGTAGTACCAAGAAGCATTTGTGCATGCTTGAGGAATAAGACATTTATGCTAATAGCATTACCTCATCAAAAACGGCAATACCCTGAAAAGACATCACCACCAGCAGAAAACACTCAGAGAGAGATTGAGTCAGGGCACGGCCGAGACTTGGCTTGGTCCTTTTGTGCTAGCTCAGAGAATGAGAAAGCAGCATCCATTTTTGCCTTAATGAAGTTAGTGACCCTCTGAAAGGTGACACATTTACCGCCCAGGGGATTTATACACTCCTGCTCCAAGGCTCCAGTTCAATATGGAGAGGACAGATTTGACTCCACGTGGGCACTCCAAATATATCCTCACAATTTATATCAGGCGATTCACTTTCAGACACTGCTCTCATAATTAAAGTTGACGCTGTGCTATTCAATCTGCAGTAGCATAGTAATGCAAAAAAAGTGAGTGCACTGGGCCGTTTTGCACCAATCTAGATAGTTTTACGAGGCCAGACTGGTATCACTAATGCAGACTTATAAGAATATTCATTTTCATTTTGCCATACAACAACAAACAAGGTGGCAAGAAGATTTGCCAGTGCCTGTGGAATAAGATTACACAGAGCATGCAGAACTTGTATGCACGAAGGAAATAGTCGTCCCAGTGCACTAGGGTCTAAGACCACTTAATTATTTATAGCATTCTTACTTATGCAAATATGCTAAATAATTTCTACATGACAGCTTGCAGCTGAGGCCTAGAGGAGTGATGTGATGTTTGAATGAGGACCCCTCTTTCCTTTGTATGGCCTAAGAAACATAACACCGCAGGCTGCTGGTTGCCTTGGTGCATACTGTTTTACATTCTAATTATCTGGCTTGACAGGCTTTATTGCTGAGGCTCAATGCTGAGGCCTCATCCCAGACTCATTCCACATGTGATGTCAGTGGTGGGATAATGAGATAAGATATTTTGAGTGTTTAGCCTTGCCTAGTCACCTCCCCATTCAGTTTTCTTTTTTTTTTTTTTCCTTCCGTTCTATGCATGCAAACCTAAATGCTGTCACAATTAACTACGTATATTAATTATACCTAAATATGCAAAAGATGCTCATAGGATCCTGGCATTATGTGATCTCTTTTTTTTTTCTTTTCCCGCTCTCACGATTTGAGTTTTCTTATTTGACTGAAAGATCATAAGGATTTAACGTGTGCCACATTGACAGTGATTAAAATAAACAATGCTTTGTTAAAATGTTCATTAAATATTTAATACGGTAAAGCCAATCCGAGACACAAACAGCAAGACATTTTTTTTCTAACTCTAATTAAGCTACAGGGAATTCATTGCATATTGTAGGTAAACAGACAGAGTCATGGGAATACCAATGGAAATTAAATGCTCTGCTGGTGTTTTTCTCATTACAAGATGAAATGAAACATTTATCACTGACTTTCATTTCGCTAAAAGGCTGACATTTTGTGGGTCAACCGCCGATAAGACGACAACTGTCTTCTGTTTACATAATGATTCATGAGTTCAGTCGGTGCTTTCTCCAACACCCTGGTAAAATCATTGCATCTCAGTTGTACTCTCTGTATGTTCTCACCTGATGGATTAACTATGTTGTTTTCTTCTTTTTCTCTTTCTTTCCGTTCATACAGCCATCGAGGTGAACCTGCAGAAAGCCTTGGCTGAGGCCTCTGAGACCTGTACCCAGGAGTGCCTGATACTGGGCCACTCTGACAGCTGCTGGATGCCCCCAGCCCTGGCCCATTTCCAGAGTCCTGGCAGCAACAGCCCCACCTCTACCCCTACTGCCACCACCATCACCGGTACTCTCCCCTCCTTAGGCTTCCAGCAGAGTTGTGCCCGGGGAGCCAAAGCTAATATGGGCAGCATGGGGGTCATGGATGGTCGCCATACCCTGGGCAGGTCTGTGCCCAAAAAGGATGAACTGGACAAAGGGATCAACCGACCACAGTTCTACAACACCCTGGATAGACACTGCAATAGTAAGAAGGAGGACCCCGTCAAGGTCATCCCTCTGGCAAGCTTTTCCTCCCCTGGGCAGCAGACACCCACCGGCGGGGGAAGCAGCTCGTTCTTACATGAGCACCAGTTGTAAGAGTAAAAGACAGATCTTCATTGGCCTGTCATACATGTGACTCCATCCACTGATGGCTTGTTGTCAGTGACTTACGATTAGTATGTATGCGTATGTGCAGAGGTATGCATAATTTAAATAACTTTGACCAGCTCCAGCTCAGTTTTACTAATGAAGACATCTGAGAATGGATTCGATCATGATGATGTTGTTTAGACAAAATCATATGGGATCAGTCTGACAGCTTAAGCATTTTAAAGGAAATGTAAGTCTTAACATAGCAGACCCATGTAGAATAAATAAAAGGTAGTTCTAAACCAAAGTAGTTCCATCACAGAAAAAAAAAAAATTACTTTTTGCTTTCAGTTTGGTGATGTTTGCTTAGTGATAAGAAAGGGCAATGTGCGCTTTAAGCTCCTTGGACCCAGCTTAGTGGAACTGTGCCCTAAAAGACCATTGCCTTGCACAGAAACAAATGCAAATACAGTACTTTGTGTGGAGTGAGCTAAATTGGGCTAAATGTTAATTATGAGCTCTGGGTGGATGGTGTTTCTGTTTAAGTTCTAGTGAAGTATTGCTCTGTATAACACGCAGCATAAACTCCTTTGGTGGTAGAAAATGTTTCTTTTGTCTTGCCTGAACGTGTTTCAGAAGTCTATTTTGGTCAGGGGACTGCAGAAGGATAAAAAAAAAAAAAAAAAAAAAAGTCTACAAAACATAACTAGGCCAATGGTAGACAGCACCGGTAATCTTTTGCATTCTACATTTTCACCATGGACCAGTACACAAAACATAACAGAGGAAGTAACACAACACACAACAAATGCACACACACACACACACACACACACACACATGCCCGGGATGTTTTCCATATGGTGGTTGCTCCATCACTGCCAGCTCTATGAAGACAATGTTCACTCCTAGAATTATCTCAGTAGCTTAGCCTTGGAAAGCGCAGACAGATGCGCTTTGGAGATGTACTCTTTGTTTCCTTCCCTTTGTTTCTATTTCTCTCATTTTGCTGCTCAGAAACTCTCACATAATAATAGCTATGGAGCCAATTATGAAATTCTCAGTCTAATTACTTTGATGTGTGATCTCAGTGGCGACCCTCGTTGCGTTCAGAAGGTCTGGAATGGCTCTCTTGGCTAGCCAGAAACATGTACTTTGCATGTGTAGAGGTAATGAAAAGGTGACAAGTGCTCAGAATTAGCGGCTTTATGTGCTCCCTCTCTTCCCATCATATCATTAAAAACATCTATGTTCTTTCAATTAATTAGCATTTTGTGGTTTAATACTCCTTGGTTTGTCTGTATTATTAGTTTTTACTATGTGTTGACATCGGAATAATAGACCAGGGTGCATTCATTTCTGCAGGGTCCTGAGTCAAACTGAATTATTGATGTTAATGTTATTTTTCCAGTTATCATAAAAGTAGACATTGGCACTATTTGAAAAGACCTTCCTGCAGGCTGCCCCTTAACATGGCCTCATCATACATACACTGCATCACTGCCTGTGTGTGTAAATTGTACTGATGATGATAACTACTTCAGACTAACTCTGCTGTAACAGATTGGGTGCAGTATAATCTATTGCTACAGCAATAAGTGACTTTGCTGATATCCATTTTTCTTTCAAGTAGCATCCAAGCCAGGTGTCTACATCATCAGGTATATGATTCATGCGATCCATTTTGTTTTACCATCTTGCAAATTGGGAACAGGCCTAAATCTATAATGCAACGTGGCATTCTCGAGGGAAGGTACAAGGCAAATTGTGTTTGCATGCGCTGAGCTACCGCACCTATTCTCACCGATACTTAGGGTCAGGACTCTTATCATTATAAAGAGGATATATCTGAGACTCGGCAAAATGATCACTTAAAGGAACAGTGTGTCAAGGACACAGGAAGGGGCAATTCAATTTCACCCAAGTCAATTATGAAAATGAATTTGATACAAAACAAGCATCTTAAATAAATCCTCCTACAAACATTGGTTGATGAAAATTTCCCTGTTTGGGAATCCAATTCCAGCTCATTTACTAATACTCAGGGTTTTTTTTTTTTTCTCCATCACTTTTCATCTCATTTTGTACGACAGACGTGTATCACCAAATGGTAAATAAACAATAAATAAACAATGCATATTTAATCAAAAGGAGCACATATCAAAGGGAACATACATCATGATGTCACAGAAAATTGGAATTTTATCATTCTGACAAATGCAAATCCAGCACTTGTGATATGTGATCCAAAAGTTGCCCCAAAATCCTCACTGTTCACTCTGTTCAGTCTCTGTTTGCAACCACGTGAATAAGTAGGGCAAATAATTTCCTTGTTGGATCTGTTCAACAAAATTAGAATTGAAAAATAACTGTTAGGTTTTTAAGACCCTACCCCCTTCATCCTACCCATTAACAATGAGAAAAACAGACACTATCTGCTGCTGGAGAATTTATAAATATGAAAAAGGAAATTGTGCCCTTCCTCATATCACAGAGGGAGAGAATATCCATGAACTAAATAAGGGATAATCCACTGTCACACTGTAATAAAAAATGTGATTGTTTGAAATGATTTACCCAATCACATGTGTACAGTAAGCACAATATTACCTATCTGTAACTCACACTGTGTTTTAACTTACTCTGCCTACATAACCCATATGTACTGTAATGTTGCAGCAGCATAATCAAAAGAGCGGTTCTAGAGGGAACAGTGTAAAAACTGCATGAATGTACATCTGTAGGATGTTGCTTTGATACTAACCTGAGTTACTTTGTCTACTGCAGTAACATTTTGTTTTACCATATTCCCCTTTAGAGGTAAGAGTGGGGTGTTTTAATTGTGTTTTATTATAAAAGACAAAACAATGAGCTTACCATATGAATGTTTATTTGCTTTTTTGTTTTGTTTTGTGTATTTTTTTTTTTTTTTTTTGGGGGGGGGG
>CM076655.1:4903674-5022927 GCA_038496675.1 Rachycentron canadum
TGGAGGAGGGGGTGGGGGGGGGGTTAGGCTGCTCTGAGTATGTCCTGTATCAAAGGTTTTCATCTATCACAAAACACACAGTGAAAAAGATCAAATGTTAACAGTGATCACAGGTTGTCACTTTGCATGATTCTGCTCTCACTGCTATTTTTCATGGTTTCCTAATCCCCTCTGCCCTGATGGTAGAAATAGTAAAGATGCTATTGTCAACACTGACAAATGCTTTTTTTCTTTTTAATTTTCTGAATTGTTCTATTCAAATGTGTGTCATGATTATCATGCCAACCTGTATCATGTTTTGCATGAACTGTTTGGACTTCCACATTGCATTTTGCTACTTGCCTATGTAGATCATGCATCCATTTTTACATTCAGTGTCAATATCGATGTTTACTGCTCTACTTGTTTGTCTGACTAATGGATAAAATCAAATGTTACACAGTGGACACATTCAAACTTTGTGAAATGTGCGTACCATTTATGCCTCCATGTACACACAAATATCTATACTGTCAGGTAAACTGGATTTTAAACTGTACATAGCAGTACCCCTAAGAACCAGTAATAATGGTTACAAACTGGAAAGACACATACAGTAAAGACTAAAAGCTACACGTTAAATACTGGAACTCACTATGTTGATAAAAAGGAAAAAAGGAAAGCATAAGAAGTGATGAGATGACAATCTCTGTTGTAATGTAAATGGCTACATATGCATAATATTGATGAGAGTGTGTTTGAATGTGTTTATAGATGATGTTGTATGTATGTGTGAGGGGGAATGTGCGTGTTTCCTTGCATGTATGGATGTGTGTGTGCGTGTGCACATATGTGTATACTGGCATGCACCTTGCCAGGATATTTTATGTACACAAATGTATCTTGTACAAAAATCTATATCAAAATATGATATGAGACTTAAGTATATGCTTGTAAATTAGTCATCAGTGAGTCAGGTCAAGTTTGCTTTGATAGAAGGCTTCAATGCTTGCCAGCGAATCTGTATTGGTCAGTTAAAGCTATACAGTCTGTGTTGTCATGCCTTTGTAAGATATTCCATTTAAAGCTATGAAAAAAATGACCTTCCATATGGTGAAATGATTTTTCTTGTCATTGAATTTTACTTGAGCCATTAAATATTGAGTCCTTAAAGTATGCCTGGATCATGCTTGTCCTTCACACTATTGTTTGATTAGATTGTTCTGAGAGTATTGTCATATCAGTGATAGATGTGACATGAGAGCATACTGTCACCATATTCCAATCATTGCAATTACAAGCTAAAGATAAGACCCATCTAACTGGACGTGGCATTTCACCTCATCATAAATTCAGGAAATTAATGCCGCTGGCGATACAATTCAGTCTATTACATGTATGTGTGTATTTATGGTAAAAGAAAAAAAAAAAAACTTATTAAGCACGGAAGGGAACGAGGAAATATCACAAAGCAGCTATCTTGCATTGCACAACATTACTGCGTGGTTCCTCATAAACAACTAAAGGTCAAAGATGTATTAATTATATATATATATATATATGAACACATAAATGTATTGAATTAGTAACACTAAACATGTTTAAAATTGGTAGCCTCTATGTCACACAAAGAAAATGGCTATTTTTATTAATAATTATTTTTATTTTTGCATTACTCTGGGTACTGTTACATACAGTATATATTAAAATAAAAAATAGTTATCTCAATTTTTCCTAAAAACTAGAATTTCTCCAACTTTGTGCTTAATAGTGATAATAATGTAAGGGTCTGAAATGCAAAGAGACACAGATGCTTCAGGTCATCATTCAAATTTGCCACTTTCGGCCACTTGGGCCCAGCTGTAAAGAGTATTATGGAATATATTACAAATCCATATTTACTCTCCTTTTAGCCCTGTTTTTGGTTTCCACCAACTCCGGCAAGAAACATTTGGTTTCTTACAGTGGTTTCAACATTAGCTTTTTAGCTACTAAATCCTAATTGATGTTCATAAGCTAGTTGCTAGAGCTGTCTTTAATTTGTTGCTGGGAAGATGAAAACAGCTGCCTAAAATGACACTGATGAAAATAGTGTCTAATGACGTTGAATCAAAATTAAATTATAAATGGTGGGTTGCAAACCAAAACTATGAGCTGCAAGACGCTAAGCTCAGTGGAGTCGATGGGAGCTGCTCCCATGCCATTAGTCATGATTTTTTGCACACATAAAAATGTTGAATGTTGCTGCATAAAAGTTTATTCCACGTCAATTTTTTTAAGTTAAATTGTTCAATTGGAACCTTCTATCCCATATAATGTAAATATAGCATCTCACTATGACTTTTCAGAGTAATGTGAAGAAACTTTATTTATTAATGATGTAACTAGGACCCTACATTTATGCACTGGATTTTAGGGTGCTCTGTGTTTAATTCATTTATAAGTTATTTACTCAAACAAATAAGTAACATTTTAAGCGCTGTATCAGTTGTAAGTAGGAGTCATACAGAGGACTGCTGATTATCTACATAGTAAGTCAAAATAAACTAAATTATGTATGTCAGGAGGCTATACGTAAAGTTTACGTGGTCGACTAATGAATGTAGCTATGGTCTAAACAACACTTTTATGTTGTCTGTTTAGGAAGGGAAGAGTGCTCCTCAATCAATTCCTACAATTTTGATTTGTTCCAACAACACAAATCAATTTGTTTCCCGTCACCAGGTTGCTCCTCCAGGTCACTCCTCGACTCATTAGACTGTCCAGCCATTATCATATCAGCATAGAAGCCTATAAATTTCAGAGAAAAATCAATAGAACACAATAAACCTTTAATTTTGGCCTTTTGCTTCTAGGGCCAGGAAGTAAATCTAAGTTTAAGCCAGGAATATAAAAAAAATATCTGTTCATGTACGGTGGCTGTTCAGCATGACAGCTTTGATTTACTTTACACTCACTGTGCACCATCATCTCCCAGCATCTTCAGTGACACCCTTAGGCTGTCTACTATACCTTTAGCCATTTGGCCTCATAGGCAGTAAAGATACAGAAAACTGTAGTGTATATAACACATTTATTTTATTTTAATTTTTTAGGCCATTGTTTGTAATACATTTGGAATGTGTATCTCTCTATATATATAAACTCTGCAACAGCCTTGACAATCCCCCTGGGCTCTGTATCCTACCTGAGGCCCTTTTGGCTTAATGCTTACCCACTGTTCTCTTATGAATACATCCAATCCCTCAGAGAGGAAACCTAAAGTATACAGTATAGTGCAGGGGTTGATGTTTACAGCAACAACAGGACATGACAGGATCTCTCGACACTGACTCCTAATTTGCACGACACAAAGAGCCACGTCATGTACCTCGTAAAGCGCCAAAGGTTTGCTGGACTCTGTCATCTTGCCACATCTTCAGCATATGCTCAGTCCCCAGTCTCCTTAAGAGAGCCGGCTGTGACCTGCCCCATTAGTTTTCCATGGTAATTGGCTAATAATGAGACGGTGACAGTGCCGAGGATGTCCGCACTGTCAAAACACATGCATATCCAACTACACCAATCTGCATTTTCAGTAATTACCGCATATTTGAACAGTAAGGATTTTGTGATCTTAACAGGGCACACAGTGCTTGTTTCTTTTCTCACCCCCACCCCGCACAGCTAGGCACCCTCCATCCCCATCTGCTAACAAGCCAACTTATTGTAAGTCTTCTTAGTTCTCAAGGTGTCATCTGTTCAAGTGTCAGGAGAACATATAGAGATTGTCAAATAGTACACTCATTTCAAATTGTAATTAAACTGGCCATCAGGTACCTTGAGGCTGTTTAGTCAACAGCAGGGTACTAATTACTATAAGATGACCTTTGGAATAATATCTGGTGAATAATTCATAGTAGAGAAAATTGCTTCGGAGACATGCCAACGACATCCAAGGGACGGCTGAGTGTACACACAAAGAAAATTCCACTCAAAGATTTCAGCCTGGCCATGAAAATGAGGTCAGCAGATGGATAAAACTGTTGCTTTTTTTTTTTTTTTTAGTATGAGAAAGTGAGATGGTTGCGATAAGCTTTGGAAGACAAAACGAAAAATTTTCCTCCACAAACAGAAATGTTGCCAACCACTAAAACAGACTGACTCATGTAAAGTCAATGTAAAGGATTTTGGAGCGAGAACATAGCCTGTCTCAGGGTGTCTTAAGAACCAGTGTTATCCTGCTGTGCAAGTTGGCAGTGTATAGGTTCATCTCAACCGGCTGTCAAATAAAACCTTGTAAATGATGCTTAAAAAATCTTGATTAAACCAAAAATAAACCCTCTTTCCAAGTCAGACCTAATGGCATGCATGAGGATGTTAAAAAAAAATAGATATACTTAAAGTACCTTACTTTACATATTTTTTCATGGCCCAATTATGAATAAAAAAATCTTCAGGAGAACATAAGGAAGATAATAAAAGTGACATAAATGCATAATGTTGCATTAAAAAAAAGGAGTTATTAAACACAAATTCAACAGACTTATTCTCCTGCTGTGACTTTCAAATGTTTTTGTGAAGTATTCTGCACAAAGGGAGCAGAGGTCCTGAAGAGTGTCTCTCCCGTCTCTGCTCAACCTTTAGGGACACTTTGCAGAGATTACTCCTGGGACCATGCAAAAAACTGTCCACCACATCTCTGTGCAACTTCAATACATAAACAATTGGAAAACTAGTCCTCAAAGCCGCACTAACATGTGGAACTCTGAATCTAAGTGAATGAAAAATATGGATGGTAAGTCATTAAAAAAATGCAGCTAGTAAACTGTTAAAAAACATTTTTTTCTTTCTAGCAATGGTTTATTCCAGCTTGGTAGTATCTCTACTACTGAAGCACACACCCAGTAGGCTGAGCACCATGACAATGATGTTAACCATATGGCCAGACCCTTTGAATAACCACATTCAATGATCTCAGTTGAGCATTTAGGGGAAGGTTTTGAAAGAGGGTCAGAAACTGTGCTCTTCACTGCCATCATAGAGGACCCAAATGATTAGTCAAAATTTGGGGTAATTGGTAGTAATTAACTTTGACCTTGTCCTCTTGGACATTAGAGAACCCAAGCCATGCCAAAAAATCTCCCACTGCCATTAGAGAGCAATTACTGACAGGAGACCATACAGCAAAATAAAATCTATGCAGCTGGGTGTATTTATTTTGTATGTATGTTGCACTGAAAAGATCTGCAGCATACAAAAGGGCATGGATCTCATTTATGTACCACGTACTTGAGAGATATTAGTGCAAGATTTTTAGTGATATTGTTGATGCTAAGTAGGTACTCATACATAGTTTTTTTTTTTCACTTCCAGTGTTTTGCTGTCATTGCTTGGCCTGTTCTTGGCCTTTTTTGAACAGTTTGATTTTGTAAGTTTTCTTTTCACAAGAAAAAAAGTCATACACAGAAAAACAACAATTCCAGTGAGCCAGTGGCATTTTTTTTCCTACTAAGAACAATATAGCAGTACTGGAGCAAGTAACTTTCATAACCTACCTGAGTCCACATGCCACTAACTGTGTGAGGTTGGGCACAGCGATGATTTGAGTTAACATCAGCATGGTAATAGCAATGACACTTTTAAACTGCTGATGTTTTGAGGATGTTTACACATTTAACATACATCACTTAAATCCAAAGATGGCAACCCCATGGATACCAGGGATTAACAAAATCTATAGGAATCATCTCATGGGGACTATGACCCTCAAAGTGGTGGACAGATAGGCCATCATTGCCATCCACGCTGCTAACACAATTAAAGGAGAAAAAAATACAAAATATCTGTTTGTCGCTCTGAATTCATTAATAACAACTTTGACTTTTTTGTTCTCCCAGGGTTTTCCTGACTAAATAATAAAAAATAAGATGATACACATTGGCTTGCCTGATAGGTAATAAAGAGAAACCGAGTTCATATCATGCCCTTTTCGCAGTAAGGAAGTAGATCAGAGAAACTGCTTTTACTGCGAGTTCTTTGTGCAAATCTAAAGACAGTATCACAGGGCAGCCACTGTGCCTGACAAGCCTGTTCACGTTCAGCACACACGCAGCTTTCCTGCAGTTAAGGCAGCAAGTCCCTGAAGCTCTTCCTCCATGGAGTTTATTGTCAGAGCCTCACCGATGGTGGGACGCCTCTCCCTCCTCTTTGAAATCCGGAAGATCAAACAAAACAACAGTGTTGACGCAGGGAGTGTTGTGTTTGTGGTTTGAATATATAATCAGTTTCCATAGTTAGAGGTTTTTATTTGTTGTTGTATTGTTGCTAGATTACTAAATGGATAATGAATGTGATAATATATTATACTACACTATACAGCGATCAGCCATAACATTAGGACCACCGGTTACAATGGCACCTGTCAATGGGTGGGATGTATTACATCCTCAAATCCTCAAATCCTCAATCCATCTATCTATCTATCTATCTATCTATCTATCTATCTATCTATCTATCTATCTATCTATCTGCCGGATAGAGAGAGTTCATTTCTAATTTTATTGTTGTCTGTACTGTTGACTGTTTCATGGTGATGGGGCTCACCAGTAGAAATCCCTGCAGCCTGCCACATTGGTGGACCAGTCAAAAAAACTATAAAGTTTAACAACACTGTGATCTGGGAGTGGACTCACATGTGTAATCATTTCTCACCAATGTGGCCTGAGTCATAGCCCCATTCCCTCAAGGCCTGCATCTAATACAAGCCTGCGTCAAATAAACTTCTTTTAGCTTTAGCAGTTGAGGTAAATGACCTCACTATCTGAGGAAATATGGTGGTTGGAAAAGGAATCATTTTGTGATCATGTTGTAACTTTATCACTCATCTAACGCTCACATTCGGTCACTCAGTCACTCAGTCATGGACATGATCAGTTGTAGCACTAGACTTTGGAAAGTCCAGTCAAAAAAAAAAAAAAGAAAAGTAAAATACATATAGACGTGTGAGTTTTTTTTTTTTTTTTTTAACTGGATCAAAATATGCGTAAGCAAGCAGTTGGCATGGTCATTTAATCACTTTCCAAAGTAGTATTATTCAATGCAATCAACCTTTTACTTTCAAGAACATCCACTGAACAATGGCAAGTGAAAGCATGGTGTGATGAAAAGAAAGAAGCAACAGGGAAAATCAATACAGCAATTATGTGTGCAGATAATGGACACCAAGGTGTTATTTGGAGGGACCAAAAAGAAGAGGTGACATAAAGCCAATTCAAATAGTGCAAACATTTCATTGTCTCACATCTGGCGCTTCTGGCATGGATTTAGTGTCAACAGGCTCTAGAAAACCAACTGTGTTTTGTGTTGTTTTCCTGCATCGCCACAGCTGAATTAGCATTGTTTAGCGCCATCTAATCATTGGGTTCTTCTTTATGTTTGCACACAATCACCAGCCTCTGTTAAAACTCAGTTTGCTATTATGTCTTTAGCGGTCCTAGAAACCCAGGAAAAGGAGGCACCAAACAGCAAATAGCTAATTGAGATCTGCAACAAAATCCCCCTAAACACACACACGCACACACACACACACATACCCAGGCACACACACAAAAAGAGAGTGGCATGGAGCAAATGCAAAGGGAGGAAGGACAGTTAAATGCACACGCACGCACACATACCTCCCCCACCCCCCTCCATGCTTTTACCTGCTCAAAAGAGGTCACCTCTAGCGCTGTCGAGCTTTGCAGGTGGGTCAGAGATCTGGATTTGATAACTGGAGGGAGTTTAGAGAGCAGACATTTGACAAGCATGACAATGCTCTGACAGCCCTCATTGGGCCATGATTAATGACTGACATCCCTGTCGCCTGTCTCATACAGAATGCAAATGCAGCGCTGGGAGAAAATTACCCTAATGTGGCCCATAATTGGATGCAGGAAGTATCACGTAAGGCAAGAACGCAATGGGGCTCCTTGCTCGTGAAACAAGGCTTTATTATCAAGAACACTACAGAGATGATGAGAGATGCCGCAGCAAGATTGAAAATGACCGCAAGCAAATCCTTCTCATTTGTAGTAACACACTGACATTTAGCAGCGAGTCCAGGGATGAACAGATTCGATGTTTAGCATCTTGAGTTGAAAAGTCACTCCTTAGTTGGATGACACACTTCATGCACTCTTTATTTTTCTTTCGCTGTTTGGTCAAATGTTACTGAGTTAGGGCAGCAGTTTTATACCACACCTTGCACCACACCGAGGGCAGCTGTACCAATACATTCTGAAAATTAACTCTATCTGTACCTGATGAAGACGAGTGCCAAATTTATTAGGCTTGACATTGAGTAGGTGCTCTAAGTGCTCCTTGCAAACAGCTGGCATCAGATTTTAATGAATATGCATAGTGGATATCATGTACTGACATTTGTCATTGCATGTTTTGACTGGAACTGCAAGTTCACTTTCCTTTCTCAAGGGCACTGAGTTCTGAAGCAACAGCTTTGCTAGATAAAAGAAAGTTTTTCATGACTTTACTTTTATACATAATGTAAAATATTTGGTTTCTATGAAAGAGCAGAATATATTTTAAATATCCCTGAGTCCACAGTGCTAAAACATGACAATTGTTGCAGATGCTTTGTCGAGCTGCAGTTTTGCTATTTGCTTAGCCCTGGTATGGTTCCATTCAGCAACGCCTCAATGAATCACTGTATCAAACAAGCAAGCGCTTTAATGAAAGGACTGAACTGAAAACCACATTTTTCATTTAATGCTGATTGCCTCAAGTGCTTCCACTGACAGACAAACGTCCAGTATCATTATGGACATTGTTTCACTTCCCAAACATACATACATTTTGAAAAATGAAACCTAACATTGATCAATTTCAAAAAAGGCGTCAATTTATCAGATATATGACAATGCGTCCATTTTAAAGTCTGCGTTAACATTCTGAGAGACTTTATTATTGAAAAGCTGCACGACAGAAATAACACTACATAAATGCACAAGAAAAAAACACAACAATATCAGTGTGATATTTAGGGATGATTTGTCTTTGATTGTTTCATTTGTAATTATAGAGAAAACTGTAAACTATGAAATCCACCCAGGGGGAGGGGGGAGGGGGTTGATTGTCACAAAGTGACCTGGTGATGGCACAGGGGTTTTGGGGGGTGGGGGGGGGCACCTCCATGTCATCCTTCCCACTGGTGGTAGTGGAATAAGTGTCATAAAGCAGAGCTTCCTTTGAAGACTGGAGCAATTACAATGACAAACAATTATGAAAAACTAAGAGAAAAGGGAGATTTACAGTAATGAGCAAATTTGATATTCTGTATGTTGTACTGCTAAAAGGCGAGGCTGAATGTCTCTTGTGAAGTTTCTCATTATCCTGATTGTATAATAGATATAATCAAGCGACAATGTCCAATTAGGAGTGCATATGCATGCCTCAAGCTAAAAAAAAAAAAAAAAAAAAAACAATTGACACTGGAAATTTGTTTGCACCAAACACCGGGGCTGCTCCCTAATCAGAGAGTTATTGATGAATCCTGGAGCTTAAGGAAAAAAATGAGCTTTGATGTATATCTGTGATACGATAGAGGCTGTAGGATGTGAACAAACAGTCCTTTCCAGGTGGTTTGAGTGATTGCCTAATCCCCTGCAGCTAGATGATTGCAGAGCAAGGTCAGTTTGAAGGCTCAGACTGATTGAGTGCTGTCTGTGGTCGGGGGCTCGCTCGAGTCTCTGATGCCATTAGATGGACAGCGGCTGAAGATTCACTCTGGAGTTTTTCAACACTTGAACCAAACCTGTCCAAACTGAATGTTATGGTGTGTCAATAATCATCAGGGTATAGCGCTGGAAACAATACAAACAGCAACCATCAGAGAAGGGAAAACAAGGCAAATGTTTTAGTTGGGATTAAATAAGAGTACAGATTTGGTTGTAGCTCAGGACTGACAGCTATATTCTGAATCTCTGTGTATTTCAAACCCAGTGTGTTGTTGTCTTCTTGCTTTTTTTACACTTACTATCACCCTGTTTTATAGTGCTGGCTTGACAAATACGTGATAATCACATTATGATCTCCAACTGACTTCCCCTAGTCTTGCCAGATTTTCTTTTGCATGGTATCAGTTATTGAGCGTTTTCTTCTAAAAAAAACCCTGTTGCCAGTGTTGTCAAGCTGTATCGTGCACCTCATCGACACCCATTCGTTCCTCAAACTGTCATTTTGTTACTAAACTGGGTTTGTGGTAAAAATTCAGCATTTCCTGAGGCTGCAATTGGATCACCCCCTACTGCTATGTACATTCAAATACTGAGGGAAAGTGCTGTTCTCTATATCAAACTCCACTAGTCTGCAGCAGAAATCCTTTGTGCGGACATCTCTGTGACAGCTCCTTGGCAACATGTACGCCTGTGTGCCACAAGCTCCCTAAGCTGACTGTTTGGATCAAGTGGGAAGAGGCAGCAATCCCAAAGAGAACAAAATAGCAGATCCCAGCAGCTTTCACAGCCGATGCTATGAGATTTACTCGACTAGAGAGGAGGGTGTGGAAGTGCATGTGTGTGTGTGTGTGTGTGTGTGTCTGCGTGTGTGTGTGTGCAAGACTGGGAGGAGCATAGATGTACTTTGAAATCTTTTGAAATGTCAGACAAATAAGAGTCACAAGAGGCATTATGTTTCCATAATGATGATGCGCTGAAGCTTAAGCCTTTCTTTTAAAAGGCTTAGGAAATGGATGAAAGCCTTTTTTCCCTTTACCATGAGTACTTTGGAGTGTCAAGCATATCAGTTGTTTCAAATTAACACTTTTTTGCTCAAAGCATGTAGCTAATATTTTAAAATAAAGTTCAAAAGGTAAATAACCATGTAAATATTTTGAAGACATTTGATTTGACTAATTCATGTCAAGATTTGTTTGCTTTAGAAGGCATTTTTTAATGAATAATTAAAATATCATTTTTTCCTAATGTATAATTCCATAAGAAATGAATGTGCTGTACATACGTGTACTCGTGAAAACACGGTCTTTTATTTTAAAAAACGCAACAGAGAAAAAGCAAAACAAAAACACTCAAAAAACAACTTGAAACTTTCTCCTGTTTGACACACAACAGATGAAATCAAAGATGATTTTGAGCACTAACAGCTTTGTTTACGTTTTATTTTTCATCCCTTTCTAATCCCCTAAACCACACACGGGTACGAGCACTACTGATTCTCGGGCAACTGAGCTTTAAAGATACAGGCTGAATTGGTTCCAGTCCGGTGGACACTCCACATCATTTAATGTATTCCAGTCTATTACCACTTTTGTTCTGACACCTCATTCTTTTCCACCAATATATGAGGGGGGTCATTCAATAACTGACACCTCTCTTCCATACCGTAGTCACATCTCTGTTGCTGTTTGAGCATGTGTCACAGCTGAGAGGCCTGAATTTCAAGAGATAGATTTGCTGACAGAGACATCCCATCACTCGTTGGGCTGAGGCTCGCACAGGAAACGCTACACTGTAAAGGTGCGGTAGCCTTGTCACTTTCATCTGAGGTAATTGATCACAGCAGACAACAGCTGATGTGTGCAAGTCAATTGCAGGGGGCAAAAGGATGTTGCTTATTCAGATAAAAGATCTTGAGCATTCCTCCAGTCACTTTCCTGATATGTCTGTATCGTGATCAAATGGAAATCAACCTGGCAGGAGGTTTCCTTCCAGGAAATACGTCTACATTTTAATCAAATATGGCCAGATATACGATAGATTGCTAAAACCTAAACTTATTTCTAACTAGTTACAAATTTCATCTCCCCATTAGGGCATTAAAATCCCTCATCACACTCTCGATGGGCTGCCCATATGAGGCACTGCAAGTGAGGCATCGAGCTGTCACAGTGCAGGTGCACTGGGAAAACCATACTGACTGAAAAAAAAAAGAAAAAAAAAAAAAACAAGCACACCCTGAGAGTTCTCAAATGTCACTTAGCATTCAAGGGCTTCGTGATTCATTAGTAGCCCAGCAGACTGGTAAGATGGAAGCATCTGTTTTCTGGTTTCACTCCTTATGCCATCAATGTCACAAATAATCACATACAACAGGTGGTTTTACAGCTACAGGTATTTTAACATCTAATCTGCTCCATTATACCTGCCATTATTCTGCCCTACTTGTTCACAAAGTTGGTGTCTTTGTTGGAATTATTTAGAATGTGACATCCGTCTTTATATGTGCATTATTTTATTACTGTTTTGCATCTTCATTTCAGATGAATTTATATTTACTACTATCTCTGATTGCTCCAGCCACAGAAAGGAAGTAATCTCTGATTGATGGCAAAGAGGTATACGACGCCTGATATATGTAATTCCTCTTGGCCTTACAGCTCCACAATAGTTTAAAAACATATCAATGAGCTGCACTGTTGTATTGAATGAACATGGACACTGTAATTTGATATGAATCAATAACACATACACCATTTTGCTGCTCAAAACACTGAAGGAACAATAATCCACAGCTAAAAGCAGGCCCTAATAAACATACTATTTGTTCCCGTGAATAACTGCTAATAAATACAATGGCCAGTTGTTTTATAATACTTGGGCATTTTTTTAAAATGGAACCATATATGCGACCTACAGACTTCAGTGGGATGCAGTTTGGCTTGGAGGTGAGTCAGAAAATATAGCCAGAGACAAACAAACTGTTGTTGGATTTGTTCTTTTCATAGTATTTTTTGACAAGAACTAAATTATAGAATATTTTCTTTTCTTTGAAGGAATTTCCATCTAATACAAGGGTTAGCAAACAGCAGCCCATGAAACATGCAATGTTCAACTTAAAAACTCATCACATTGTGTAATTCAGTCTACACTCTTGGTTGTGTTTATTGAGGGTGTAATGTTTAATTCTGCATTGCTTAACCTCATGGCACAGTACATATCTATAAGTTGAAAGCCAGCAGAGCAGATGGTATTTGTTTTTTGCTTTTTCAGCAGAAAATATAAGATCTTCCCCATAAATGCATACACTTATGATTCAGCAGGAGTGAGGGCACAGGAGAGTGGAAAGTTTGGTCACAAGCTTAAAACAAAGATTTTGAATTTTGTTTTATTGTTTTCAACTGGTGAATTTTTACTGGCTGCTGTGTCATCCAGTGACCGATGCTGTCCACTTTCTTCCCTTTCTAAAGTAGCCCCCCAACTCAACACAAGTTGAATTTGAGGTTTCTGACCCATCTCAACACACCCCTCCTGCTGTTAAAGACATCATAATTACTAGAGTCTGTGAACTTGACACTTCTTTGAATGGGGGAAATGATGGAAGTGAGGATGGTGTGATTATGTCCACAGGAGACTTCCACATCCAGCCTCAAATCCTACAATCCTACAAATTATTGTGAGAACACACAACGGGGAGCATCTGCCATTCTCCCTGCTGTCCAGCTCCCAACAGGGCTCCCAATGGGGGAGGCAGGAACCCATTTTGACATTAGGCGGATGACCCATATTACAGACTTAGAGACATTTTCTCCGATAAATGAGACAAAGGAGGTTGCTTCTTTGCATGAAATTAGTTCAAACAAAAAAAAAAAATCTGAAAATAAAGTTTACATTTTCTTATATGTATGTTTGCAATATTCTGCTCTGCTAACTTTTTTTCTATATAATGATTGATGTTTAGGTTTTTATCTTTGCCTTACATTCATGTTCTTAAATCAGAGATCAGATGCACTTTTAATTTAATTATTATGTGTTGATAATTGTTAAATTCCATGTCAGTCAAGAAGCAAACTGTTTCAGTGAATAGTCCATAGCTCTACATCACCGTAATCCCCTTCATCAATCGTAATGTGTGAGATCAGAATCAAACATCTGGTTTATCCTCCCATCCAAGCTGTTTGCACCATTTTTTATGTTTTTCTTTGAGTGTCTTGTATCACATATCTAATGTTTAATATACAGCTTAGACACACCTCACCATCTGTGTAGATGCTTCTCTGGGTATCTATACTTTTTTTTTTTCTTATATGTGTTAGCATAATACAGTTGGATGATGTGAGTTCCAATTATTGCTTTAATTTGAAATATAAATGTAAAAGTGTCATTTTTTTTATCATGTATGTCATATGCAGTACACACTGCAGCTTATGGAACTAAATTTCTTGTTTCTGGTGTAATACATAATACAATAAATTTTTTTCTATATACACAAAAATTTTATTGTGAAATTATTTCTTTTGCAGGGGAATTAAAAAAGAGCACCTTAATACAAACAAATCTGTGCAACTTTCCACACATAAAAGTCTATAGGGCAAAATCAGATTTCTCAGTTTTAAATTGCTGTGGACACAATAGCAATTTCAGGGTTGTTCAAGTTGAGACGGTGCAAGAGATCTCTCAGGCTTGTCGACCTTTATCTCAGCAAACATCAGAATCCCTATACAAAAAAGCAGAAAATGAGCTATTGATTTTCCGTTTTTCTTTTCCCCCCTCACTTTCTTATTCCCCTCCGGTATTGTCATTCCATAGTCTAAATGAAGGTCAGCATTGGTTTCCTTGTCACTGCCACAGAGATTCACAGTAGAAATATAGCAATCTGTGTTTTTGAAAGAAAAGGTCTTGCAAGACAGAAAGGGGTTGCTTTTGTCTTTTGGGATTAATTGGCTCAATAAAACTTTTCTCTCCAAAGCAACACAGTTCAGTTCAATTCAGTTTGTGCTAAATGGGCACACACATTGCATGAGAATATGAGCTACACATGCACACACACAATAAGAAAAAACAATTTGTTGTATATCAAGAAAAACATTAATTTCAGTATTTTCATATTTCTGAAGATGAAAAGAGAAATGACCTAAACTAAAGTGTGAAATCAAAGAAATAAAGAGCCTTGGCTTATATGTGTAGCAATGAAAGAAGAATTGATTTTATCAACAGTATGAATCTATTTTAAAACAAGGTAAATTCAGAATGGTCAACTGTCAAACTGTCATCATGCTCTGCTACATCACAGATTAGAGGCTTTTTGTCCCCTCCCAGGCTCTGTGAGGAACTAAAATGTCCTTTAACATAGACTGAACTGACTTATATATGTGTAAAATATGGACAAGAGCTGAAACTTAGTGTCTTTTCCTTCAGGATGTGCCTGTAAATTTACATTAGATGGATCCCCTGTTTGCTGCCTAAGTGTTTAGTCCCTGTGTGCCTGTACTCCTATGAGCTTTCTTGCTGCACAAGAGGAGAACTGAGTAGAGTTTGGATCTACCAACAATCACATGGGCGTTCTCAGTTCTGAACCAATTATCTGCTTAAATTTTCCTGTAGTGTGAGCAGTTTACCAACTGTATCTCCGATTTTAAATTATAAATATAAAGCATTGATTGACATTTATGACTTGAAACCCCTGGAGTGTGAAAGGGGGAGCGACGGACCATTGAGTCGAAGCACAGTAAGTGCAACTCACATTCATTCTCTCCTCCACCTTTATACAAATAACACTGACATTATTTGGAGCAGTAGTTTGCACTGGGCACTTTGAGACTACCTGAATTTGCTTGCAGCTTGCACAACAGCATGTATGAGCCATGCTGATTCTCTTTTCTCTGCCATGACATGATAGTATGGATTATGTTCATAGTATGCACAGTGCACACAAGTGCAACCAGTTAATGATGGAGGTCTGCCTCCATGTGTGATTTGCTCCAAAGTCATGTTTGATCAGTTTCTGTGACATCCCGAGTTGCTGGAATCATCACTCTGAAATTAAAAACGCCAAGTGTTTGGTCCTGTGTCTTGACTGAATCGTCCTTGTGATTAAATATAAAAAATTCTGTTAAATCTGTTATTAAGTCTGTGGCCTCCCATGTGTTTAAAAGGAGTTAAGATTTGAAAATCTCCGTTGTGCAACAACCCCAAGTTTTACTCATTCCTACCCACAATGCAACCAAATCAACAACATCATGTTAAATTGAACCAAGTATGTTTCTTTACCATCTGATGGGTGGTGGCAAAGATGTCTGTCATGATTTTAGTTTTTAGATTCATCAGCTGGATCAAATTCTTTCTTGACTCTGCAGTGACATCAGTGTGTTAGACATGGCGTGCCTCTTATCAATTCATCACCTCCCCAAGGTGAGCACGCCATCTTGCCAAATCCAACTCAGTGTACAGTGCAGAAGCCTTTTTTGCATATACTTCACACTTGTTTATGGTTTACTGAGCAGGTCACTTCCCCTGCTTGCTTGAACAGCTGCTTCAGTGGTGACCCCCCCTCTTCCTAACAGGGTTTGGAAGACTACTTGTGTGCTGCTCCCTGTCAAGCTCTCCTTTGCTTGTGAGGCCTGCTGGTGACCTCATGCACAGCCTTTACCGGGGCCATATGAATAATTTATCCTTTGAATTTAGCCCAACCATGACATTTCGATGTTTGATGCCCACAGGCTTTGGCTTTAACAATATAGATAGTGCTCCTTTCCTCTGTGCATCATCAGATAAAGTCTGAAAGCACAGCTAGTGCACTCGATATCAAAACCGTGGATATCACGGATGCTGTATGTTCCAGACTGGATTCCTCTATTCTATTAATGCTTACGCCAGAATCTCTACTTATACAATTGGATTTCATATATGTTGCAAACGTTTGATTTGAAAATATTGTGTTCTCTCAATAGGGAGATAAGATAAGATGGAAATTTCATTATCGTCATGGGGACACTGTTACAGGAGAAAATAGCAACATGATACATCAGAGGAGAATATTAGCAAAAATGAAAACAGGACAAAAGAAAGTCACATAAACACACAAAAGATTCAAAATAGTTTCACTTCTAGAGCAGGTTGAGCTCCATAGTATCTTTGAATTATGTGAATCAGTGTACCACACTATATAAAATACAGCAATAAGAGCAAAATAGCAGCAGTAGTTGCAACAGAGCTAAGTGAGCAATAGAGGTGAGGTATGTTTCACCAATTTTTTCATGCACCCTGTTTTAAACCTTAGCCCCTAACTCCTAAATTTATAGACAAAGAGCACAGGGCCCTTGGCTCAGCTGTTGGATTAAACATGAAAGGTAGTCTGGTTCATAGACCTGAGTCTCTTCTAGACTAGGAGCCTCTCTCATACAGTGTCTCTCTTTTGTCAGTTCAGCCTGGTTTGTTGATGTACATGCACAGGTACTTGTAGGTCTGCACCATCTCCACCTCTTCACCCTGAATGATGACAGGTGTCAGTAGCTGCTCGCTCTGTCGGAAATCCACCAATGGCCCCTTGATCTTACTGACATTTAGCTGCAGATGGTTCTCCTTTACTCCTCCAGACACCCAGTATAACGAAATCATCAAAGAACTGCTGGAGGGTGCATGATCCAGAACTGAACTTGTAGTCAAAAGTGCAGTGAGGGAATCATGAAGGAAAGTGACCCTTGTGTATTTTAGTGGGTAACATTTGTTTTTCTGATGGTCCATACAGCTAAATGCAGCCAAAAAGTCAAATTACAAATATTTTCAATTTGTAGTGTACTGTACACCATTATATTGCACTGCCAGCAAAGAATGATTTCTAATCAGAACTCATCACTTGTTCATTTCCAAGCTATTTGCACTGTTTACTGTTTAACTTCTTTTTCAACCGATTTCTACAGCATTTAACTTTGCATTTGTTAGGAAAAAACACATTACTTAGACTCTACTGAATGCTGTACTTTCAAACAAAACCAGAATGAGAGAAAAGAAAAAAATCTCCACCTTTGTCATAGCTATTTCTATTAAATATACAGTGCACCTCAGCAAAACCTTGGGTGAGTTTTATCAATCAGCAGTTCACATTATATATACAGCTATTCAGCCTGTTTCATACAAAGATGAAATTCGATTGACTGAATACCATGTCCTAAACTAACAGACTCTCTGCTGATACAATGAAGAAGTTGTTTGCTCTCAAAACATCTTACATCAATATCAGGTAGCTCATGACAGGCTCACGTGGATTCTTCTCTTTGTTATTCTTTATCTCTAATAAAACTCACCCTTAGTTTACTTTCTGAGAAGACTTTGAGGGACGTTTTCTTAAAATGTTGTACTATGGCATTTTCTCAGATCTGACTTTTTCTTCCCCCCAAGGACATCTCCTCCTGCTGCCAGGACCTGTCAGGCAGGAGCATCTCAGAGTAAAGGGGTGAGAGGACACCAATTAGAAAGCCGTCCTCGGCCAAGAGAGCCAGCGGCACAGCTTGCCACAGGAAGTGGGATGTCTGACTTCCTGCATGGGGTCACAGCTGTTTGCGGGGAGGTTACCGCTATGAGCCAATACGCGGTAACGTTTAGCGTCTGACGAGGCAGGCCTAATTTGAATAGCAAAGAACCATCTCAATGTCACCAATAAATTTACATGATTTCTTTCTTGCTACAGCTGGGATCAGAGTAGAGACTTTGCTGGAATTAGGAGAGTCTGACAATGTCAAAAGATCAAGACCAGTTTATTTCAAGTTGGCCAGTTTTCAAATTATTATTATTATTATTATTATTATTTCCTGCATTTGCTGCATTTAAGTCCAGTTAGGTACAATTTGTCCACATAAAAAAAACCCTATAATCACCAACATGGTCACATAAGAACATTACATCTGTGTGTATTATACCCCGCTTCTGAGAAGGGCATTTTCACTGGAAAAATAGAGGGAGGGAAAGAGATGACGGGCAGCAGACCAGGAACATCGTAGTTACATTGCATGTATCCTAAACTGTGAACTACCGTGATCGCCCATTGACTTTTTGATATAACATCAAATAATATCCTGTTCTTATTTCTTTGTATTGGATATTAGGCAGCTGTGCTCTTGTAAAATATGTGCACTTGTATTTGAAATTGTTATTCATTTTCAAATAATGTCAATCAAAAAAAAGAAAGATTTCCAAAAAAGCACAGTGGATATTCTCTTAATTTTTTTTTTTTTTTTTTCAAGTAGTTCTTTAAAAAGCTCATAATCTCACCACTGTTTGTTTTTTTTCCTCAAAGTAGTTGTTAAGTACCTGAAATAATGAATGTTTGATTTTGGAAGAAAATCTTTTCAAACAAAAGACAAGCAATCAAGAATAAAATATCTCAAAGCAACTTCTCCAATATATTTGAGATTAAAATGTCTTTACCTGAGGTGGTGAACAACTGGAAGCATGGCAGGGATGGGAGCGTGTGATTGGCTCCTGCTATGAGCAGCTGTCTAGAATGCCTAACCCAATTACATCCTCTGATCCCCAGTCACTGAGCTGATGCAGTCAGAACCATTAATCTCCCTGGCTGAGTACTATGCCATGTGTTAACAGCCAAGACCCCCGCCTTAACCGCCAAACCCCACCATTGAGGTTGAAAGTCATGCCAATCATATTGACTCCTTTGACTCTGATGTCCCCTTGGGTTCACTGCATTTGTGGACCAACCTCTGATGGCTGTGGAGAATACATAATGTACAGTGCACAGGAAACGTTCTTTTCAACGATGTCAGCCTAGTATTTCTGAACCGAGGTTCAAACAGAAGTTGCAGTGTGTGTTGTCAGGTCTGTGCTGCAGGTGTGCTGTGCTGAAGAAGGTATGGGAGGAGGAGGAGGGGGAGGAGGAAGAGGAGGAGGTCAAAGACATTTTCCGATCTCAGATGTTAACGACAAAATATCCTGGAGCTGTGTCAGGGACCAATTCGAACAAATCATTTTCAAAAGGGACAGTAGTAAACAGTAGAAGGTTTTTTGCAACTACCTATTTCAGAGAAATGAAAGGCACCTTCAGCTCATCATCAAAAAATGGCTCACTGGACAAAAAGAGAAAGAAAGAACAAAAGAAACAAAACCATTTTTCTCTTTACTTTGGCTTCTTCGAATTTTCTACCCATTTCAAAGATGAAGAAAACCTTTGATTTAAACCTTTGCCTCCCTGTCTCAACAATAACCAATAAAGAAGTAACCCATCAGATTGTTTTGACCTCTGACTGGCTTGTGCAACTGTGAATAACACTCATAACTGGGGGAATAGAGAGCCAGGCTAATGTAAAATTAGGAGAACTGCCTTAATCAAGGTCTGAATTACATGGACCCTCAGTTCCAGTTTAGTGAGCCTTTTTTGTTCACAAAGATTAAGGGAGGAGTCAGGCAGTCCTCCATTGTTCCACTGAGAAAAGAAACTCATTTGCTTTGAACGATAAATGTCTTTCGAGCATAAATCATGTCTCCTAATCCCTTTACCAATGCCACGTAATGCAAATTGTCTCTCATTTACAGATCACACAAAAGAGACAATGAGTTAAGTTTGCACACAGAGCTTGCAGCACTGTCCTTCCTGCTGACTAGAGATGGACTTTCACCCAATATTGCAGGATTAAAGTTGTCTGTAGGTTTACATCGTGTGCACTCACGTTGCATCTGTCTTTGTACTGAATAAATACCTCTCAATTGATCTCAGCTTCATAGTCTAAACTGCAACTACGACAACAAGGGCCATTTATTTATACTGGGTGAAATATGAAAAGAAGACTTAGAGAAAACATAGGTGTCAGTCTTTTTAATAGGCCAGCTACCACCAACTTTTAACTTGGGTCCAACTTTGGTCTATTACTCATCTTTCTACTCCAGTCTCCAAACGCCGTATGAGTCATTTACCCAAGGGAAGCAGGTTGACATTTAGCTGTGTGTGTGCATCTCCTCCATTTCTATTCCCATGACAGTGGTGACTTTACAAAACATGCATGCATCTGAATCTTTAAAGTAAAAAGGGATATAAAAAAAAGAATAAAAAAAGGTACCTTAAGAGCTGCTCCTTCATCAAGAAAAAGTGAAAGTATTTTAGAGCTGATTTTGAATTTATGGTGTTCTTACTTTGAAAAGCACCACCAGAGACAATAGTGGAGCACAGCACCGTGTACTAAACATTACCTTTCGTGAAATATGAGTTGAGAATATATCCTCTAAGATTACATATGACATCAGTGTTCAGGATGTTGTTGTCTGTAACATGGTGTGACCTTACCTTTCATTCCAGAATAAACACTACAGGGCACAGTGAGTAGGTTTTATCGACAGCTCTTAGCTGCATGATGTCCTCTCTACCATAGAGGCTCTGAGAATAAAACACAAACAAATAAAGCTTGGGTAATGTGCATTTTGTGTGCCAGCAAGATCCCTTTGTGTATCTGTCTGTGGCTGCATTTGTGTGTCTGTGTACAGTATATAAAAGGAGTATATCTGTGTGTGTGTGTGTGCGTGCGTGTGCTTGTGTGTCAGTGTAGCCTACAAGCAGGGGGCATGTCCGTGTAATATATTAAGATCAGTGTGTGTTTTGTTTGTGTGTGCCTATGTGTGTGTTTTAGTTGGTCCTGGAGGATCACACTCAGAGGGCCCTGTGTGTGGCGGCAACATCTGCTTTGAGCGGGTGATCTGTCTCCTCTTAGCTGCCATATAACAAGTCATGAGGGATTTTATTCAATGAACGCCCAACACAGAAGGCTCCATCATAAAATTTTCCATCTCACAAGGGCATGGTGGAGGTTGTTCTTTTTATTTCCCACATCAAAATAATAATCTAACTTTTTTTTTGTAATTGCTGCAAATAATGAAGTATTTTTTCTGTCTTGATCAGAAATAAGTCGATTTTCTTGTTGTGAGATTTTTCAGTAAATAGTAGCTACATGTTCTGTTGCTAATAAGAGAGTCTCAGCACTATTTGGTAACAACAAAATATTCCCTGCTGCTTATTATCATTAGTGTCATCTACAGTTGATGTACATGTCAGCATGTTTGCACAGAACACAGTTTCAGTGTCAGCAGTGCACTTTCAACACTGGCAGCATAGCAGGAGTTAAAAGTAAGCTTTCATCCCTTCTTTGGATAGAAGACTGTTTTTAAATGCCCCTGGCTTTCTTCCAAGCTCCTAGCCTCAAGCCTATGGGTCTAACAAGCATGATGCTTTGAGGATTGACTTGTGATTCAACCCAAATTTACAAGCTGATTACTATGCAGACACTGAGTCAAGTCGAGAAACGTGTGCCCTTTTTTTATTTTTTACCAACAATCTTTTGGCTGTCCGGAGAAATAAATTGTGTGCATGTGTATTTTGTATGTTTGTGTGTCTGTGTGAGCATGTATTTAATGGGCACCAGCTGAAACTTTGATGTAATTGATAAAAGAAGCTATTCCCCCTAATCCTAATGGCACAATTCCTTATGATCCTTTATGCACAGACTTGCAGAGGATCAAAGAAACAGAGTTTTGCCCCCGGCGATAAAAGATGTATTAAAAATGAGTTTGAAGGATATATTAACAGGATAAAAATCACGCAATTTATTCAATTGATAAGTTCGGCATTGCCTGTAGTTCACAGGCTATTTTCATCATTCACAAATAAAACTGCTCCCATAACTACTGAACCCACTGTTCTTCGTTACGGCTAGGAACACTCACTTTTCTCCATCTTTAATGAGCTGTTTTTCAAAGTAAAAGTAACTGTGGGCGTGGGCTCATTCCATCATCTGTCATATGTGCTCATAGAGATGATATGTGCAGGATACATATATAAACTATATCAGCATGATTTGGCTACAGTCTCAGCATGTGGTGATTTTTTAATCTGAGGACTTTCAACACCCACGCAGACAAAGAGTGATGTCAGACATAAACCAGCTAAGATCAGTGGTAGATTTCTCACTTTTGTAACAAGCTTTTACCAATTAGCACAAGCTCACATAAACACAGAAGCATCAACAAATCCAAATTTACCTTCCCAAGAAAGTGCACGTCAGGACAGAGCAGATTTTTACAAGTGAGCACAAAAGAAAACATTGAATTCTTTCATCCAAGAAAAGTATAACTGCATGCCCAAGAAATAAATAAGGAAAGAGGGAAAGATTTTACAACTCGGGATCACAATACATGTAGTGTACACATAAAAAGTGGCTTCTATTAGAGCTGACGTAGCTGTGAGAGTGAAAAGAAATCACACAAAAGGCACACAAAAAGCCTGAGTTGTCGTTTTGTCTTGAGTCAAGTGATTTCACTGGCTGAGGAATAGAGTCAGACAAGTCCTGGTGAAATAGGGTGCTGCTCCCTCACAGGTGATCTATAGTTTGTCAGCGCCAATCAGCCTGGAATGGGAGAACAGTCCATTCATCTGCTCATGGCTTATTGAAGAGGGTGGGTTGCTTTTGAATGCCTCAAGCACACAGCTCCTTCCAGAGGCACTATTGGATTGAGCCTATTTATCTTCCTCTTTATCAGTTGAGAATGCACTTTTTGATTTATACGTCCATACGATTCTTCTCACTGTGAAGAATTCCCCTACATGCAGCGCAGGGGCTAGAGCTCCTGAGCAAAAGGAATAGTTGCAAGGAATATGTCTTACTGACATCGAGTAAATATCAGCAGGAGGTCTCTGAAAAACACATGTAAATAGCATCACCTCAGTTGTTCTTCCAGACTTTAGTACAAGTGATTAAGACGCATATGATTGTATGCTGTGAAAAATATGGTGGTTTAGAGTCTCTGAAATGGAAACATATGCATATAACTTAGATTTGCATTTAGACAAGGTGTTTCAAGGTCAGGAGAGGATTAAAGAGGTTTCCCATAATAGTACACAGCACTACTAGTAAATGAGTTTCAGAACCTCATAGTGGTTGTAGGTGTAAATGTGGATGCAATCCAGGATGTTTAAGATTATAAGAATCCTCTTTTTACTCCTCAAAACTGGGGTGAATATCTCGTTCGCCTGAATGCATCAAGGCTTCTTTACTCATTTCACTGCACACTCAGTTAAATAAAGCAATACCTTTCACCACTAATGTAATAAAAGAGATATTAATGCACCCCAAATTCTGCTGACTCACAATTTGTGGTTAATACACTGTTATATAATGTATATCTTCAGCCAAGCAATATGGTCAAAGATGCGCTCCAACTGAGCCAATAATTCCCATAAAGAATAACTAGCCATGTTTTATTGGGGTGCCATGCCAATTCTTGTGGAAACCAGGGAGTCTGTTAGTAATTACGAGTGAACCCCCCCAAAAAAAAAAGTTTGAGAATTCAGATTCATTTCAAACACAGGAAGTTCTGTCATTAGAAATGTTTAAGATGCTGCACTGTTGAAGCATTGACGAACTTACCTCTTTTGCTAAAGGGTCAGGTTTAGATTAGCCCTGATGAATAAGGCTATGTCTCACGTTTCCAGCAGATCATTGCTTACTAAGTAGTATTGTGATAATGGGTTATCATGGAAATGGCATCAAAAGCAAGTTAAAAGTGTCAGAAGTCAAATAATTGTTATTCTAAGCAAAGACGGTGTTTTCATGGCTAGACTAGAGGTGTCTTAGAGGACAGTGCATGGAACTCTAAAATGCTTTGCAGAAACTGGATGTGTTGCATCCAAAGCACGATCAGGCAGACCAAAAGTGACCACACCATCAGAGAATCAATGCATCAAGCTGAGTTCCCTGAGAGATAGAAAAGCAACTTTGTCACAGATATAGCATTTGCTAAATAAAGAATGCAAGACTCCAATCTGAAATAGTACTGTCAAAAGAAGTTTGTAGGCTCGGAGGACAAGTAGCACTTTTCAGGAGTTTGGGGTGGGCTAAGAGATACCAGCATTTCATAGAGGAGGGCTGAAAAAAAGGTCCTGTATGTATGAAGACAGGTGACATGACCACAATGTATCAAAACAACCATTAAACATGGTGGTGGGAACATTCAAGTCTTGGGATGTTTTTCCTACCAAAAAGCCTTTCTAAAAACATTTGACCCAGACGTTTTGACAGACAGTAAGGAACTTACCTCTACAGTGACCTGACCTCAACCTGATCCAGTGACAAACCACATACTAAATTATTGTGTACTGTTATTATCATTTGTAATGAATAAATAATAGTATTACATATAATATATTACATATAATGTAATGTAATAATATTACATTTCAAAACAGTAGAAGCATCTTGGGGTTGCAGACTTTTGGATACAATTGTATATACTGGATGTTCCTTCAAAGAACACCTTCCACTCTATTTTGTGTTTAGTGCCACTATGTCACTGTCATATAACTATTTATTGTCGACTAGTCAGTTGCCATATATTCATAGTCACTCTGCTTATATTTCCAGGGGAGGACTTGCTTCACATCACTCTGGTTTTGATGGCTAGTTTATAGCTGGTTCCATTTTGGATCCATTTCCAAACTGGTGAAAAAGCCACATTCCTTCATATTGGAAAGCAGATTAATTAAAATGAATTTGAATTCTATACCCAACTGTGTCAGTGTAGTTGAGTGCACACAATGCGCTGTCATGCAATAATGATCAGACATTTAACAAGAAACTTCCACTGATTCACGACTTCTTAAATTTACGGTGACTCTTTAATTTTGCTAGCTGTCAGTTATTCATGAGAGGCAACCTTGATCTTGCCATTGCAAGCAAGCAATAACATTCATGGTCACAGTAAAGCTACAGGCAATAAAAATAACAGAAAGAAAGAAACAAAGAAAAAAGTGCATATATGCAAACAGAAATAAACACAATAAATCATTTTTAATAATAAAAGTGTGGTAAAACAGTAATGATTATATGACAGCAGGCTATTGTGTAAATTGACATTGGTGTTGGGGACCCAGTGTGAAGTTGTTAAATTAATTAGCCGATGATTAATCAGCTATCTAGTTAAATATGATATCTGGACCTAACAGGCAATTGTTAGTTTGTAGGTCCACACATAATAACATTAATTGTGGCTGCACAGTGCGTGGCTGACACTTACAGGGACAATTAGATCCAAAAGCACACTAAAATACAACAAAATAAAAAATTAGATGCTTGCTACAAATTAAACTTTTTTGTTTTTTTGTAAAACAATTGAGCCAGGGTTTGCAGTGTTATATTATTGCTGTAAAGCCAGGTTTTGGAAAAATGTCTCCAATCACATTTGATTATAACTAAAAGTTTCGAATATTTCAAACGAATTAAGTATTTATACTGTATATGAAAGCAGCTGCCGAACTCCCTTACAGAGACACAAGAGGTGGTAATCCTTGTGTTATTGAAAGTCTTATGTTTTATGTCTTCTTAGTTTGGTGTCTAATGTTTAGTGTGAAACTTGTGATGATTTCCCGTGATGAAGTGTTAACTGCTGTCTTACTATAAATGTATTATAAATATACTACTTATTATAAAACTGGTCTTAATAGATTTGAAATTTTTTCATTGATGGCATCAGATGAAATGTAATTAGTCCTTATCAGTCATTTTAATTTAAGGCACATTACAGTCACCTATGGTGCTATGGGATGTTTCAAGCTAGAGCAAGACAACCACCAGTGCTAAAGTTTTATCAGTGTCATTACTGAGCTACAATGATGAAAACACCTGAATCTTGTTGTGAAGCCCAAATGGTTTGCTGTGCAGTAGATATCAGTAAAATAAATCCCACTCCACCAGAGTTGGCTGTTACATTGTGTGAACCTGACATTAAACCACATCTCACCATATCTTCCAAATTTAGCCTGTGCCCCCCTGTGCTGCTCAGCACCAACTTTTTAAAGTAATTCAAGATTTCTTTCATCTTAAAATAGTGGAATTTACTGCATTGCCATAAAAACAAGCGCGACCAGAGAAGCACAATGCATGTTCAGTAAAACAATATGAGATCATAAAGGGTGAGCAATAATGCATCTCGGAGGCAGATTAAATGAAAATCAGGGAACCAATAAGGCTTGTAATAATATACTCTGACAGGCTGGCTATAAAACAGGGCAGATACTCTTACATCTCAGCACGGCATAGAAACGGTTTTTCCAAGAAAGAAACAGCAATTCGCCATTCACATGACTTCAGAAGACATGAGTTTGACAAGGTATAAATTTTAAGCCAATATTCTTCAGTTAATAATTGCCATTTTTGTCCAAGAAAGAGGGTATCAATGGGTAGAGTATGAAGTATAGGTAAGCAAAGATATATCACCACATACTGAAGTCATCTAATAAACAAGAGCATGAATTATTTGTGATTATTTGCAGTACAACAAAGGCTCTTTGGATTCAGTAATGCATTTCAGACACTACAGATAAAGCCAATGGCAATGGCCTCAGTGTGGCATTGGGTTATTACAGTGTACGCTTTGTGAAACGTGATTATACCTCAATGCCATTCCATTCTCTAGCATAAACACAGACACTACAGAATAGATGAAGAAAAATAATGTTTAAGTTACAATTCAATAGGTTTGAAGGTTTCATCATGGACGACAAGTATTTTAATGGAAGGCCTCTTCACACACTGCAGGACTGAGACACAAATCCATGCAGTCTTTCTCTATCTTCATCATTCCATGCCCAGAGGTATCAAAGCCTTTCTCTTTGTTGCCATGGAAACATTTACCCTTTACATTTCCTATTTTCACTTCTTTTTTTTGTGCTTGTCTATCTCAATAAGGCAGAGTTTTGATGATATATCCATCTATCTATCTATTTTTCTCGCTCTTAAACGACAGCCTCTGTGAATATAACATTGTGGTGACATAACTTTCAATCAAAAAGGCTCCTAACAGGAAAGGGTATCATTTGGCCCCATTCAGCAGAGCTTTTCTTGTTGATTACTGAGTGACTCACCATTTTGTTGAAAATAGGCCATCAGCGTAATTGTACATTTTGGAAGTATCTGTGTATATGCGTATATGCATTTGTCTATCTTTCTAAGTAAGAAAAAAAGCATGTCGTTAATACATTTGTGGCTTTATATGTTACTGCAAACTATCACAGCTGAAAAAAAAGATTGAATGAAGCTAAAATATGAATATCCCACAAAACACATTTGGGGAAAATGGTCACAGCAACAAGACGCACAGTTAAATGTAACAATGATGACACAATGTTTTTGTGCCTTTAGTGTGAAGCTAATTTTGGGATTTATGACATGTCCTGAGGCAATGTCTCATGCTGATTGGATGGTACTAGTTTACTAGTTTGGTAAATCACTGATTAAATAATTACCAAATACAACTGTCCAAACCTCTGACTGCCATCATAGAATTTAATTAACCAACAGAGAAATGAAACAATGACAGGCAGCGTAACCCCACTGACAGATTTAAACATATGAAAACCTGCCACATTTCATTAATATGTGCACTTGCTGGTCATGGATTTGTTTTGCCAAAGGTTGCACTAGTTACATTATTCCTTTTTGATTTTAAAGCAGCACTAAGACACATGTTACCAATACATGTTACCGAGCATTGAATTAAATTACTGGGAGTAATGTGAAAGTGTTGCAACTGCTGTTTATTCCACTGAGAATCAACACCATAGTTGGAAATGGCAGCACTTTACCATTTAATATAAAACAAAGCAAAGCAACTCAAACCTACAAGCTCACACAAGTCAGAGCTTGATAAAACTTAAAAATAAAAATAGCAAGTCAAAGCTTTTTTTCCCTAATGTGATGATAAAGTGTGAGGTACTTATCTTTAGTCAGTGTATTACCTGCAGCAGATTCGGATCAGAGCGCCCCCATGTTTGGAGTAGCAGCCAGGAGCACCAGCAGAGAAGCTGAGGAGTGTGCTGCTGTGGAAGGGGTTAGCAGAATAACACATTTTAGCCACTGTAAATATGCTCACAGAAAGAGCTAACATTGGTTGAAGTGGATCCTATATTATGTATATTTTCAAAGCTTTTTTTTGTTGTCAAACAATCCGTCCACCATCTGAGAACAACAGAGCTAGGCGTAGATGCATCTGGGCTTGGGAATATGGTGAAAACATGTAGTTCCAAACGACTGTTTGGTTGCAAGTTTGGACTTGTCGTTAAATGTCTAAAGTAGTTTTTTTTTTTTTTTTTTTACTGTTCTCATCCACATCACTGTGCTTCTGTGCTGGTGCACCTGGCTGCGTCTCTAAACTGGGAGCACTCTAATCTGAATCTACTGCAGGTAATACACTGACTATAGATAAGTACCTCACACTACTCCACGTCCAACTATCACTTTGTCAGACCAGTGACTGTGATACTGGACTTAAACTAACAGGTAGCCACAAAAAGGACTCCTGCGAGATTCCTGCAAGAAACCCACAAACTAAAGCATAGAGTAAAGTATAAGTCCTGGGCTTTTTTATTGGTGGCCTTACATGTGGATGTCAAATGAGCTTGCTAAAATATATTTAGTGGAACTGTAGGCCCCCACAATCACTGCTCCTCTAATTAGAGGTACAATTCATTGTTTAAATCAGTATCTGGATTTAGGTGAGAGAAAGGGAGAATAAGATGGACTTAATGAAGGTATAGCAGCGCGAGAATTTTGCTCAGGTTAAGGCCAAGAAATGAATAATGATCTGAAACTCTGAATAAGAAACCAAGATTCAACAGACCAACTCACCATATGTACCATAAAGTGTTTTCATTGTTAAACTAAGGAACATCTCAGTTGGTCTGTTACACTCCACCTTAAATTTTTAAAGGAATTAAGTTGAATGAATGAATGTATAAGTAATTGCCAGAATATGTGCTTTCTCTAGGACATAACAGTTGTTTTTCTAGTTATTATAATATTCTTCTTTGCTGTTATTTATTTATTTTAAGTATCAGGCATTCTGCTGTTCATAAATTTTATTTGAGGTTTTATTTGAGGAAAGTACCTATTGCTACTGTAACAACAAAACCATGAGGGATGTGAGGGATTCTTTCATTTCATATATTCTGATTTATGCACAATCTCTGCAAAAGAGGCACATGTTGTTAACAGATGGTAACAATGCACTGCTAATTGCCAAAAATATGCCAGATACATAGCTTTAGTTACTGCTAGTTTAACTGGCTGTTCTCAAATTGTGACTAACCATATAAATTGACAGTACAGAAGAGGGTCATACTTAAGTGGTTTAAAAGCCGACTACAGCTGCACAAAGGACCAACCGTAAATGTCTCAGAGATACCTTGTTTGAGATGCAGTAATTTCGTACAATTCTATGTACAATTCTATAGTGAAGTAATGGCATGTTAGCGCATATGCATGTGCAACTCAGTGTGCTTCAGCCTTCAGATGGAAGGGACCATTCAGAATCTCCTTCACTGAAGGAACCGTGTTTTTGTCTATAAACCATTTTTTTTCTCACGTTTTTGACTCGACTGCTTTTCTTTTCCTCCACGTGTAAGCAACTTCATGGCTACATAATATAATATGTCTGTTTTCTTGAGTGACCAGCTACAAAAGACATGATAATGTTTGCTAACTTTCTGTTACCGATATTATAATCTGTTTTATAATAATATTGCAAATGTTTCTTTTGTAAGCTTGCTAACTGTCAAGATTGCCATGGAGCATATCACAGCAGTTGTACCATGTGTTAATGGTTGTGGCTTGGCTATATATAATATCTTCATTCAGTTGTGCTTCCTGTAGTTTGTTTTGTGGATATATACTATAACTGGGCTTCTTGACACCTTGCTGATAATGTGAAGCGAGACTTATGGCGTATCTGAAGGAGCGTTTGTTTCGTTCTGAGATGCCCATGGTCTTTTGCGACATCTAGCAGCCGTGACAATCGTTTATCGAAGCCTTTAAAAGCAAAAATGGGATTGTATGCGTCATCTTTTAGGAAGCCATAACACAATAGCTATTTTGCTGCCACCATTATAAAAAGAATTATATAAAGAGATCCTCACAAGATGTTAATATGTAATGATTAATGCCGGAAAGTTTGATTTGATGAAAATTGTAAATATAATTGGGTATTTCTTTCCAGGTTGTGGCGATAACTGCACTGTGATTCTCATACAAGCCAGCCAACAATATGAAGTAACTATGTAACAAAATAAGTAAGTTAAACAAGTTAAACGTACCTCTATGTATTTTTTTTTAAGTTTCAGCTGTATACTTGAGTATACTCATGTAACACTTTTATCAACCTGCTTGCGTTTTCAATACTTTCATTCCAGGTATCTCTTGAAATAAAATTTGATACTTATTTTTTATGTCATTTAAAAACATTTCGAGAATGGCATGACCTCACCAAGTTGTATCTCTAGACAGATGATTCATTTTAAACAAAGTAGCAGGTTTAAAGCAAAGTTTGTGCCTGTGTAACCACAGGTCTGTAACCAATGGCATGACACTTTGTATTCAACTATTGCAACTTCAGACTTTTACTCAGAGGATTCATAACAAAAGCTCTTTATTGTGCAGTACTGAAGGCCAAAATGATCTTTACCTAAATCAAAAAGGATTTTCAGCTAAATATAGTTAACATCAAGTGACTATATAATACCAAGTTAAAGAAGCAAATAACGCAATAATTTAAAGTCACAAAAACATAAAAAGTGTTTAACGAACGTGCATGAACCAAATAATTGATGGTATATACATAACATATGGTTTATAAAATCATATGAACAGATTTCTTTTATCTGTAACTTAATTACCATAACTGTTCTAATAACAACAAAGCCTCTCTGTAGCACCTGCATAAAACCTTCTGTTAAGTATCCATTTATTCTTCCATGAGATAGAATGAGATGAGGGAGAATATAGAAACAGGGTTCTATAGCTTTGGAGAACCCATCTGGAGGCTAGATGTAGACCTGGAGATATTTGCCGGCAGGGGGTCTATTAACACTTAGGGGAGCCAAGCTTGACAGCTCCTTACTCATCTGGGCCCCACAGGGAAGCTTGTACTCACTCCGGCACTGTTGTGATGGTCAATATCGGTGCTTCCAGGGACACCTGCATGTGAACTGGATATTTGGTAATTGTAACAATGCTACTCCATCAGGGATTTGATCCAGTGTGATCCATGAGCAGGGTATTCATTTCTTCTACTCATTTCTTCCTTTTTTTGCTGAGCTAAGACAATAAAGGCAATAGCCCTTTGAATATTAATGTAAGTAAAGTGCATGTAAACCTACAGGCTTACAGTGCAATTGAGGCCTTCTGTGTGCAAAGCAATATGCAGCAATCATGAGACCATCAAGCACACATTGTTCTCATTATGCAGAGACCGCTGGGGGCTACGGAGGTATCAAGGCAATAATGTCAGTGCATGCTAGCTCAGTTTGGCCGTTTTGCTCTGTATGTTACAGATGTGAATCAAGAACAATGAGGCGAGGGCTTGTTAATTGTACAAAGCATTATATTTCTAATGAAAAAGCATTGCTTTGTGCTTGAGGTGTACTTGCATGACTTTGTTTGCTTATTTGTATTATCATTACTATTCTGTAGGAGTTTCTGCAGCATATTGGTTTTGTTTTGTTGTTCTTTTCAAACATATGGGTATGTTGGTGTTGTTCTTTGTGACAATTTTATTTGTCACATTGTCTAAACAGTGGTGATGTCACGACCACTAACAAACAAGCACTCTAGTTTCGCTTGTGGACTTATATGAAATTTTATTAAACCTGATAATAAAAGCTGATTGACCCCTTTTCCACTGCCATTTGAGTTTACACACAACTGCAGGGAATAATGTCTTAATTTGCATTTACACACACAGACGCAGTGGAGAAAGAGTGAGCTACTAGCCGCCATTCAAACTGGTAAAACTGATCTGTCACGTCTCATCCCCAAGTCGGTCGGACTCTAAAAGTTTCAGAGCCTCATTGTGTGACTTGTTTCAGGGCCGCACTTCATTCTGTCATGGTGTTTCTTGTGTGACAGCACGATGCAGGCACCTGTGACAGCAGGAAAAGGGGAGAAACTAACGGTTTCACTCAGGTGTTTTGTTTACATCAATGCTGATTGGAGCTGGAGCTAAGTAATACAACAGATTTGTTATGGACAGCATCTACTGCAGAGTTATTTGACCTGGGTCTGAATGTCAATTGCATCTATTGCCGACATAAGCCCTATGTTAGCGGGTCTTAGTGGGTTTTTGACCAGTAGAAAAGGGGCTTAATAGTCACAACTAGCCATTAATTCAGAATTACCTTGGTGTCAAGACTTTAAACGTTGCTCACCTCGGGCAGGAGCACAGTTTATCTACTTACTTAAGCAAAAGGGTTAATATGCCACTCAGCAACGTTGTCATGACAGTAAATACAGGTAAAATACATTACTTGACATTAATATTCTAAAAAGAAACAAACTATAGCTTGTGAAAAATGTTATTATGAGTTGCTACATTGAAAAACAAATAAGTCAGTAATAGTCTGTGAAATAAAATCTAATAAATGTTGACATTTGATAAGTTAGAAAACTTTCTGTTTTTATTAATTTTCTATAGTTATTCATAGAATTATTAATTTCATAATAGGTTTTAAGTTGTATACATATGTACAGTACTAGTAAAAGGTTATGTTATCTAAATATGCAAAACTTTTGCAAAAGTTATCCACTGAGTTATCCAGAGAATCAGTGATTCCATATTGTATGTCCAGCCTTATTCCCACAATGGCACATTTCAAAGATTTGAAAGCTCTCAGACAATAACACCTCTGTCTAAGAAAAGCTGCCATATATAAAAAATGAAAATGTATAAATAAGTTTCTATGGATGTGGTGTGTGCATATATGTGTGTATGCGCCATTCAATATGTGTGTACACGTGTGGGTGAGATTTTACCATGAGCCAATGTGACAGTTGCTGCCTTACAATGGATTCAAAAGGGAGTTCATCTTTGTGTCATTCCAATCCATCTCACCGAACAGCTCCCAGAAAGCTGATATGCCTCTGAATATTTGCTCCCATCCTTATGTAGATGTGTCTTAATGGACTCTGACAGCTGTGTGGCTATTATCGATGTCTCTGCAAAGCATAATGAAAGTGAAATCACTCCTCAACAATAGGTGGCAGCTAAATGGTGAAAATATTCGCCCGTTCTGACAGGTTAACATGTATAAAAAAATTACCCCGTCATACCTAGACTGTAGTCATTAGTGAATGAGAAACATTAAACTAATTTTATCTGAGACGCCTCATGGATATATCTATCTTGTACATGTAATGAGTTGCTGAGTCCTCTGATAGTTTTGCCCATGCAGGAGGATTTTTAATGGCACATTCCTGGACAGACATTCTGAATTAAACCCAGCACTGAATAAAACAATAAGTGATTTTGTTACTAAAGTTGCTCATTTGTAAATTTCTGCCATATTTCACTGAAATGCAGGTGGCAGGCATTGAAATTCTGGGCACCTCCCAGCTATGGTCATCGTTAATTAAGGCGGCTGTGTTCTGACTTATTGACCCCCGTAGCTCAAGGGATTTTGATGGGTTATGGAAGAGCTCAAGGAATCTGGCCCGTGGCCCAAATTCTATCCGTTTTGGTCATCTGCAGTGTTTGATGCATGGCAATTTAAATCCTCTCGTCTAATTAAATGTGATCTGCACTTGTGCTAAATGACTTTTTTTCTGCTCGCTGAGAGATATCAGGTGCCTCTCACACAAGGTGACATTCCACTTTTCCATTATGCAGGATTATAGCAGGTATGTAGGACTTGGAGGATACAGTATATGTATATGGAGGGCCACTACCACTGGAAGTCCCTTTTTTATTTCTGGTGAATAAGTAATGGTGATGAGCAGACTGCCAGCCAGGGGGAATCGAAGGGATTTGGGGCTTAATTCACAGCTTAGCTACCCCATCTCTGGTGTCAGCACAATGCAAAGTTCAGTGCTAAATCATTAATAAAATAATGCCATCAGTCAGCCAACAGTCAACGTGAAAATGTTCTAATACCTTTTGTGGTCAGTGATTGAACTCGTGGATGCAGCAGTGTGGAGAGAGAAAGACATGAGTCAGTGCAGTTTACAAATGTGTGCATCATAATACATAACTGCATTTTTTGTAAATTATTTATATCTATAGCCTATTGTTATTTAATAACCACAAACAAATAGCTTAAAGCTGTAATTAAAACAGCTCATTAGAGGACATTAATCAAAGATTATGTCTCCAAACATTGCCATTAGATGTTTGAATGAGTCATTTTCTGAGGTAGACAGCATGTGGTGCTCCTTATCTTTATCTCATAAAATGAAATTACCGTATATTGACTAATGCATGCATTAATTGCACGCAATCTCTAATTATATACATTAGAGATCAGAAAAGAATCCTTCACAGGACAGCCTCAAACCTGCACACATGAACATGATCAAATCCACTCACATCAGGAGATGTATGTGCACTGACTGAACATAATGTGTGAATAAAGAAAGATAAATTCATGTTGAAAATCAGTGTAATATTTTTAAGTGGATATGAAATAATAAGTGAATATAAAATAATGATATTTCTAGGGAAGAATTCCTATTCAAGCAGCTTCTTTGGAAGAACTTATTCTAGTGGAACCAAATTAAATTAAATCAAAAGAGAAAGAATTCATGCTTTTCCTCATGTTTATCAGTATCACATACACTTCATGTGTTTAACTTGGTTCTCAAAAGGGTTGTTAAAAGGCATGTCGTCACCTACATGTAAAACATCTGAGATCATATGGGAGGCCTAATTAATGTAAATTATACTCCCGTCTTTACCTTCTAACAAGGCTTTTGTTGCCCAATCCTCTCATCCCTACATTCTTACATATTATGAATGCTCAGCCAGTTAGGAGGTCCAGTTGTGTTGTTGCTCTTTATCCCCTTTTCTTCCTCTCAGCACATACCACACCTTGGTCCTCATGGCCAAACTTCATCTGATGACCATTTGATACCTCAAACTACAAATGGCATGGCACAAGGTGAGCTATGACATTGCACTGACTGCCAGATCCTGAAAGAGAGTTTCAAAGCTGCAGCTACATAAACACTTGGAATGTACCACATCTTCCTGTTTCTTTCGTCCAATTATGAGCAGTGGGTTAACTGCCCTTCTGAGCTTTCTTTCCATTGGCATACAGTGCAGTGACCTTTCACAATAAATCTATTCTCTTTGCTCTTATGGTTAAGCTGCTGAGCGGGAAAGAGCAGGCTACTGAACTTGGACTGGCTAGCAGCGCTTCTTCTCAAGAAAATCCACACCCAGTTGCACTGAACCATGGCTGGGAATGCTTTTTTTTCCACCCTGGGATTGTAAGAAGCACTCCTTCACTTCTCATGAATTTTGTTTTATTGCTTATAATTCAGAAATCCAAATTGTTCAATTACTTAAAAAATAAAGATGGATGTCTATCACTTATTGTCAGATGCTACTTATTGATGTTACTGGCAAAGATGACTCAGCATGATGACCTGATGTTCTTTTCATGTTGTGATTGAACTAAAATCAGCTTATTTGTATAATGTACCCAGTAAATGTTTGCTGTGAGTCCCAACAGGTTCCTCCAGTTAATGCATAGCTATGCACTTGCCAGTAACTGGATAATGAATATCATGCATTAAAATGTATATTGTGAGTCTGTATAACCTAAATAGAGCATTAGTGGAAAGCTAATCACCCACTTCTGTAAATACCATTACAGGGTATTATTGTGCGAGGGTGGATGAAGAGCACAGTCGTGTTTGTCATTGGCTGTTTTTTATTTTAAACTTTTTTTGATCTTTCATGTTTTTATCTTTTTTCCCGCAGCCAGCAACATACACTTCTTGATGCAGTACACAGAGAAAGTACAATTTTTATCTAATAATGGCAGTAATACCTCTTGACCACAGCTTCTTGTAGGCTGTATGAAGCCCCTTCTTTTCAGCTGACTGACTGCACACAATTATTTGGGAGCAGCAGCAGTTATGTGGACTTAATTTGCTTTCTCTGATTCACACTAAGTAACACCAATTGTTCATTGATACAGTATCAAAACATGGATATAGATTTGTCCAGATAGCAACCTTTAATGGTCAAAGAGGGCCTGTGCAGAGAAGGTTAGGATCTTGACAAGGATGGTAGAGGTAGAGACCTCTGTCTACACTGACCTTATCAATAAGACCGACTGTTCTGTTTGTGCATAAGCAATGGGATTTTAAGGGTGCCACTGGGAAGAACTGTCATAGTTTTTATGGTCATGTACAGAACCATGTGCATGTAAGATGCCATTGGGTTCTGCTGGGAGTGCAGAGGTGTCTGGATTTGCTGCATGGTAAAATGACTTTTTTTGCATGGGAAAAAGAACATTCAGACAGTTCAGAAAAACAATGTAGTTCACAGACTGATTGTAACATTTACAAGTGTTGAGTGAAGAGAGCAAGCCACAGAAATGCTCCAAGAATAATGGCTGTTGTGGATTGATGGTTTGTTGTATAAAGGGGTTTTCTGTGTTTACAATGATGAAGACTGGTTGGTGTCTTTTGGATAGGTATAAATTTATGTCACCAAGTGTCTAGCAGCATCCATTCAATGTACGTGCTTTGAGGTAAACTCACTGGATGCAAAAAGGAAAGAAGATGAGATTTTGTGAGGTTGAAAAAGTCAGAAATCAAGTAACTTTGAACAGGTATGGCACGTGTCTGCTGAGTGCTGGAAAATGAGAGTAGATTTAAGAAAATAGCACAAAGTCCTTCAGGAGATAGCTACTACTAATCTAAGACCAGATCTTCTGCTGCGGTCAGAACCACACTGGGTTGTGTACTTTGTGGTGTTGACAGTACCATGGGGGGATGCAGCAGAAATGGTCTATGAGAGGAAAACACTTAGATATAAAGTGCTGGCAGGGGCAGAGGAGTGTGGTTGGAAACCTAAGGTCCACCCACTGGATGTTGGCTGGAGGCGTTTTGTTGGCAGATCAGTCTTGTCCCTGTTAAGTGAACTGGGTGTAAGAGGGCAGGGTCTAAAGCAGGCAGTGAAAAACAGGGCAGACACTGCAGCCAGATCCAGTGAGTGCAGTTCCAGTGAGTGGCTGTGGGTTAGAGGAAAGGTGAGTGACTGGGGCAAATAGACATAAGTGTATGGTGTGTCGCTTGCTTTGAGGAGGTAACTGAAGAGCCTAGTTTGTTGGTGGATAACATAAATGGGGGGAGGTTGTTTTGCATGGTGGTTTGGGCAGCATGCTGGTTGTCTTAGCACAAGGTTGTGCTAATCTGTTGCTTGGTGGATGGAACAGCATGATGCTGATGGTAGAAGTATGCTGTCTACCGCCACATGGAGTTAGCAGGTTGTTGTTGGTTAGCATGCTGGTCATACTGCAGCCAAGTAAGCCTGTTAAGTTTAACACTGGTTCTTGAAAGGGCGTCAACCTGAAGACTGTGTAGACCTACACTGTAACACGGATAAGTTCTGACACCATGTCGCTTTAGTTGGTACAGTGATGTCAATAGCCGTAAATCATTCAGAGCGTTGCTACTGGCTGGTGATGAGATTTGTGGATTATACAGCGATAGTGGTTGGACAACTGGGCTGGGTGTCCTTAGGAGTGCTCACTCAATTTAACTGTGTATTGATGAGTACATGCCTTTTAATTCAATCCTTCATATCTTTTTATTATTAGGCTAGGTAGAGTCCACTAAATAGTTAAAGTTAAATTCTTGCTCAGTTACTGGGCCTTGGTTCCAGTCCTCTGTGTTGCTGTAGTAGTTCTGTGCTGTCACATGACAAATTGTACGGCCACTGCTGGAAGATGGGCTCGTACATCGTAACCAAATTCTTGAATTCCAGTTTAAGTGAAAATGTATGCTTCACTGATCCTCTGTTGGCATGAAGAGTGTGTAGAAAGGGCAGTCTGTCTTGAAGCATTTGATAGTGGGTGTTAAGGAAATGCCCACTGATCAGTTACTCTGTCCCTCAGTGGGAATTGCCTTTGGTTATGGAGGTCCTTTCAAAAGAGCACATTTGGCACATTTCTCAAGTCACTGGCAATTAAGATGGGGTAACTACTTGGTTTGACCTCAACAAAGAGAGTGGGTGATTTGTGTACCTTTCAGTAAACCTGAGCCGCATATTTAAAAGAGTGGGTCTCAGTAGTGCCTCAGACACAATCCATCCCTCTTGCCTGGGAGCATTTAGCTCTAACGCATCAACACAATGCACTCAATCCTCCTGCCCATAAGGATGACAGGGACAGTGACAGAGAGGTTGCATAATTTCTCCTGGGAAGATGGCATATCAAAATGGGATCCTCCTACAGCTGTTTGTGCACATTCCTTGAAAAGCGTTTGGTTATCAAGTCCTGTTCAGTGCAACTTGTGTGAAGATTTGTGGTTGATTCCCCTGTCCATTCATCAGCTTTACCTGCTGGATGTATCTGATGTTTTTCTTCAGGGCGGTGCTTAGCATTAAAGACTGTGAGTGACAACCTTGTTGTGTAAGGGTCTTACTGTGCTAATGCCCTCAAAGTGCCAGACATTACAATGGAGTTTGTACATTCAGCACGTCTTGGCCTCCTGCAAAGAATGGGATAGGTGTGACAGATCATTACTGTCTGCCCTGCTGCAGCGTGTCAATGAGGGTTTAGTGTTGGGAAACCCCCATAGGAATAGCAGGGTTGATACATACTGTAGACCTGAGCATTTGTACAGTGTGAAAGGCGCATGGTATGTGGCTAATGGTCTTTGCCTTTTAAACAAGTTTGGTCCCATTAATAGCTGAAGTCTCTGCAAAGTTGAAAAAATAGGCTGCTATAAACTATAACTGCTGAAGATCTGTTCAGACAAAGTGAATTTTAAAGACAAACATTTTGATATAAAGTTAATGCAAAAGAACACAAATGGGTGCACTGGGTGAAGTTTTAACGTTGGTGAAAAATAACTTATTCCAAGGCTTTATGACTCTAATTCATAAATGTATATAGATAAGAAGCTAATAAAAGTTTGTTTGAAAAAAAAAATAACAAACAACTCAAGTTTCTGGTTAGGTTTGATATCAGTCTGCAACTGGGTTAATGCAAAAATATACACAAGCAGGACCAGCTGCACCTAATGTCTTCACAGTTAAATTTGCAGGAACATGCCCTAAAATCTCCAGCAGTCCTGGTGACTCACTGAATGAGAGGTGTTGTAGCAGCTGTTCTTTTGCAGGGAGAGGACCCTGCCAGTGATCATCGAACCACAAATGTGTTGTGCTTCTGTGGTTATGCTTGGCAAGCATAACTTAGGCTTTGCAATTTGAGAGTCACTCTTCAGTGCCACATATCATAATGACATATACTTTGTCAATCACTGTGAATTGTATTTGTACATACTAGTGCATCAAAGTGTGTTGGAACCATGAAAAGGAAGGCTGTCTTTGTTTTACAGCACATGTCAGCTAACTTTAATCCATTTGAAAGAATAGTACTTCACAAGACAGTATTTTCAAAAAGACATTAAGGAAGCTCCCCTTGCCAGTATAAAGTCTGCTTTAAAATAATGGAGCTTTGTACACTTAGAGTGTATGGCAGACCTTTCCTGTGCTTCCCTTTGGTTCTCACTCATTGTCCAGTAAAATATCAGTTATCTTGATCATACTCTATTTCTCAACTTTACAGGGAACAAAGCTGTGCTTTATTCTCTTAAGGGGATTGAGATGTGCTGTCAGAGTCTCTGATATTATAAACCTACAATTTAATAGTTACCTGATGCACAAGCTCTTATGAAATCATTCCCACCAAGCAGGGAAAATGATACTTACTAAATGGAGAGGCAACAAATGACTAACTCAAAGCAGACACATCAATTGAGTCAGAATGTGTTACTTTTTAGCAGCTGTACATCCGACCAGAAGCACTCATAGCTTTAAGTGTACTTGGAGTCGCTGCCAATTTTGAAATAAATACCCTCTCTTAGCGTCCGATACCAGCATTAGCAGGCAATTGGCTAGAGTAAATGGGAATGTGGATAAACATTATCTATCACTTTATGCAAACATAAACAGTCTGTTCAAATTACTGCTACAATATTTAACAAGATTACAACTCACCTTATGGTAACACCTTGAATATTCAAAAGAGGCACCACTAGACAAAACAGCACTTAATAATTTAAATCTAGGTATTAATTTCACCTATTGCTGTGACTATGACTGGCATTTGTTTCTGAGTGGTCAATGTTGAGTAAGCAAAAGGAAATTAATGTAATGAATGGTCAGGATGATTTTTAGCAGCACATGATTTTCTCTAAAAACAAAACCTTTGGTTGCACTCCAGGGTTTGATTAAACTTGGCTGCATTGTATGCATACTAATGTGATCAAGTGGCCTAAAGTGACCATGCTTGATTGCAATATGTACTTTGATTGCCATTACTTTATAAAGATATTTTTTTACAATTGCAGGGTGAAGTTACGTTTGACACATATTTATGTGGTGTTTGGTAATATTGTTGCACCCAAAATGCTACCGAGACCATTTTGGAAGCAAAGGATTTGAATCAGCACACAGTGCCCCGGGAAACAAAACAAATGGTCCTAATTCTAACAAATTGTTGCAACGCCAGTGGGATTCTTCCCAGTGGTTCCTTTATAAATTGGGACATAATGTGGCGGTAAGTCAAAGCATCCTTCATTTTTTTATGGGACAAACTCGATGATCTGTGTGCCGAGTGTGGGCTAGAAGACACAAACACACACAAGTACTCTCAGACTCTCACAGGCGCATACAGACTCTACACCTGCAGACTTGTAGGCATAGCTTGCTGCAGATAGTGGGAGGGGATATAAATGGCCCATGGCGGAACTATTCCCAGCGGGCAGATAGCGATAGTCAAGCAAGTTCAAGGTATAATCTCTGTTGGCCCATGAGGGGGACTAATGAGTGACTGGAAGAAGGGGGAGGAAGATGATTATACTTTACATACTAACCTTGGCAACTGGGCCTGTCCTTTAATGACGGCATAATTCAGCGTTCACCTTGGGAGACTGCCACGAGTTTTGGTTTATGAGGTCACCCTGGTAACCTCAATCATTCAAGTGCACGCTCTGTCTTTGCTTCAGTGACTTCCCTCAACACACACTTGCAGGCACACGCAGCCGCACACACTACGCCTGTGTTACAGATAGGCTGCCTGCTGCCACCTCCAACGGCAGAACAGGTTCAGATCACAATCTTCCTTTACTGTCCTTCTCTGTTTGAGATCCTTGTGATGGGGCAACTTATAGTTAAGGGTGAGTTGATAGATGTGCGTATAACTCTAACTCTAACTATAAAGATTAATCTGCCAGTTTGATTAACAGGGCAGAGTATTGACTTTGTTGTATGGATTGTATTTATAGCCCATACAATATCACTGTTCATTTTGTGTCATACAAATTCTACATGAAAAGTTTGTAATTTAATCATCAGCTGTTTTCCTACAAATAAAAATATAAAAATGTAATATATATATGTTGCTTTGGTTGTTGAAAGAAAGTCTGGTCTGTAAATTCAGCATTTGGTTTTAGTGTAATTTAGTGTAATGTAACATTCATTGTAGATACAAAGGCCCTGTGATTGTGATTAGACCCAGCCATTTTATTGACTGAATTTATTGCTATTTTAGCAGTCTCTGATTTCTGTGTCACCTTTTCAGTAGTTATCTTTTTTTCAGATGGAAGTCTCCATGTTCTGCAGATGTGAACAAAAAACGAAGCAGGCATAATTCATTTGATCAATACAGTGGTTATAGCTGAGCCATAGCATAATGATGCAGTAAAGCCACAGATTTCGATATTCTGCTTTCAAAATTGTACTTCTAAATCTTTATCGTGTGATTTGTTTATTCCTGGCGCTGCAGTGATTTTACTGCTATTTTACTTACTTTTAGGGTTGCCATTTTCTGCTGCTAAATCTCTACCCCCAGCCATCACTAATTGATACTAGATCTTATTACATATTGATCAAAAACAGGCTGCGCCACGTCCGAGAATGACATCTAATTAGATGATGTATATTTCATATGGCTCTTTTGCAATACAATACAACACGCTGATGTATTAAAACATCCATTATTCATAGAGAATGCCAATACATTTGACATATTTATTTTTCAGTCTGCTTTGGCGGCCAAGCTGTTTCAGAAGATGCATACAGTTGACACTAATTTTTGGATCCATTGTGCGGGTGGGGCAAAGTGGCTCTCTTGTCTACATTATTAAAGGCCTCAGATGTGTTTTTCTTGTTTTCAGCTGATGGAAATATATTATCATGAAGCTGTGGAGAGTTGTAAGCAGCACAGAAATGTATTAACACTTCCTGACTTGCTCTGGTCCAAAGTACAGGATGAGTATGCTTGACTCTACAAATATTGCCTGTGCTCCACGTGTATGCAGGAGAAGAGGCAGTGCTTACGTGTCAGTGTGATGATAAGAGCAGAGTTTATATTTCAAGTGTATGAAATCATCATTCTCACTTGTTATGTTAACTCTGTTAAGAGCACAAGCTTCATATGACCAGAGGGTTCAAATGTAGGGGAAAGGAAACCTACATCTAACTGGAGCAGTAAGATGAGGATTCAAAAAGTATTCTAAATATATCTAAAACATATCCTGGAGTTGATATATTTTAGATTTTTTTTATGTAAAAACACACCCATTTCATCAGGATCGTAGCAAAGTAATGCTGCAGTCCCATGGTCACTAATTGAAAGAAAATATCATTTCACCATTTTTTAAATGAAGTTATAATTTTAACATTTATGTCGCTGCAAGGTGGAGCCACATTGAAACACATTGCCTTTTACTCTTAAAATGAAAATGTGTGACTATAAATCAAGACCAATGGGATGCATCACAGCATTCCATAAAAAAATTATACTGGCAGTATTTCTGACAATGAACATACTGTACAATGACAGTCAATTTTAGGAGAAATTACAGCTATTCTATCACTCAATCTCCTGCCATCTCAATTACACTCAGTACTTAGTCTTGTCAGATTTAGCCATGCAGAGTCCCTTTAATGATGACTTTCAGCTCCTCTTTAGAATTTACTGAGAGCTTTGATGTGAGTTGCCAACTCAGATTGCATTCAAGCACCTGTCACTTTTCCTCATTCGAAAGAGGGGAGAAGGGGAGACATACAGAGAGAGAGAGAGAGAGAGAGAAAGAGAGAGACCAGCAGGTGTGTGCTAAGCCTAGCAGTGGAGACAATATACTGTAGTCAGACACAAGCCAGAACACTCATACAGGCAGCCATCGACAGAGACGTTGCTGTCATTATTGGCAAATGCTACTTCTCAACCAGAAGTCCCACTTTTATTTGGCCAAGGTTTGGGCAAAACAGAGAAATTGATCTGGAATTGATCAAAACGCCCGTACGGCTCTCTCATCTAAAGGGGATTTCATTGATCTGCCAAAGTCCTTCTCTATAATTGCTTCAGTGAAGTGTAGGAACAGCAGTTTCAGGTGGGTAGGTATCAGAGGAAAGAACACAGCTTGGACAATTTACAGATCCTTAAAATAAAAAGACCACCTCGCACCCCCACCACCACCCACAACAGCCCGTAGACTCCATCAGTTTCAACTGCATCAATAAACATGGTGATCTACTGATTGAGAAACAAAAAGAGTGATTAACCATAGTCAGAGGCGGCTGAATGCATCAAAACCTCTTTTTTAAGCTTTTTTTTTTTTCAAACCCAACATCAAATTATATATTCTGATACAACTAAAACACCCAAATCTTGTTAATCCATATTATCGGCTCATCACTCTATATCTTGATGTATGTACGCAGGCTTATACCAGCCAGCAGGTTTTATGTTACTAGACTGCCACCTAGTGAATGCTTTTAAAAGATCCTCATCTGGTTTCCACATGAGAAGCGACTGATAGATAGGTACAGCTGCTTTGAGCAAGGTGTCTAAGCTTGTCTCACTCAGACGTTTTTGATGGCAACACATTCATGCTCTTGCCAACAGTAACACAAAGAATGAATTGTAAGTTTGTAAAAATCCTTGAGGAATCTAAAGAGGTTTCATTTGGCTGCTCTGTTTGGTATTTCAGATTTTATGAGGGAAAAAAAAAACAGGAAAGAGAAACTTTAGGACAGAAGATTGTTCTGAGGTAAAGTGAAAGATCTGTCTAATTAATCAAAACATAAAGTAAAGATGCAGGAATGTGTATTAAATAGAACATGTATCTGTATCAACACATGATGCTGTATCAACACCAGTAATAACTGCAGTATACCCATCTGTCATCCTCAACTCTCTCTTCCTCCTCTTTCACTCTTTCTTCTTCTCTCCATCCTTTCAAGGAAAAGGCAAAAGCACACTTTCCATTAGTCCAATCCAAAGCCAGTGGAAGAGCTGTCTAATGTAAAAAGCAGAGGCAGTGGCTGTTGTTAAGCCTTCAGAGACATTGAAATTACTCAGCATGGCTTTTATTAGGTACATAAACCACAGTGAGTTGACTTCCTGGTGTGTCTGACGGAGACTCATAATAATTGTCATAACACAAAAAGGAGGGATTCACCGGGTATATAAAAGAAGCAAATGAACAGTAGCAGGACAGAGGAATAATAACATAAAGGTCAGGGACCCTTTGTCTACCAGTAAAACAACTGTTACCTCTCCACTGAAGCAGAGCCTTTTGATCATGTCTCAGAGCAGAAAACACACACAGTTAGCACAAACTTGGATAGTTAGTCTCAACTTTTTGTATCTGCAAAAGCCAGGAAATGGGAGAGCAAAAGAAATATGAGTGAGACATTGTGAGCATTTTTGTTTCCAGCTTGTCACTGCCACTTGGCAGTCCAAGCACAGATTTTGTGGCCAACATTTGAGCTTAACTTGACAAGGACCGAAAGAAAGAAATAATATGTAGGTGGCTTCAACAAGAAATTAAACCATTTTCAGTGAGTTTGAGTTTTGAGGAGTTTGGGTAATTTTGTGTCTCTTATTCATCACCAGGAGCCATCAGATTTGGATCAATTTTTATCAGACCGTACATTATGTCTCCCAAATATGCAGATGGAGGTCCCCATCTTGTAGAACTGAGTAATGACTAACCTGGGTAAGTATTGTTAAGAGACTGTTACAGCAAACCCAATAAATTGCACAGCAGGGGCTAATTGAGAGAGAGAGACTGAGGCACGATTGTTGAATTCTCTAGAGATGCTTTTGTCTGAGGCCAGGCGAAGGGGAATGTCGCCTTATCTCTACTGTGATTACCATGTGCGTCAAAAGCAGATTGCACTCATAAGTATTACTAGGTTACAGATATTATTTATTAAAAAGCAACATTGCCAGGCAACTGAATTACTCTCTTAAGATTAATCAGACTTCTTATTCATTCAGAATTCATTTCAGATTATAAAATGAATCTTAATAATAGATGAGCTATAGAACAACAGAAAGAAAGGGAGAAAATAACCGTTAAACTGTCATTTCGGTTCTGGTTTTTAATGTTGTGCTGCATTGATGGGCTATTTTTGTAGGCTTAAATCAATTACAGCGCTTTAAGGGATGAATTAGCCAGCATTTTACTGTAAGCATATATTCTGGCAATCTATTGAACAATGGCATTTGTATAGACATAATTTAATGAACATCTGGTTTTCAGAGGATGCCTAACGATTTCACATTCATCTTCCTCTAAATGGCTAAAGTGCACGCAATTACGTTTTTAATTAGCTGTGAATATGTTTCTGTCAATTGGAGTGATTCATCTCTAAAACATGAAATGCATCATGTGATTTCAGAAAGGCTGTATTAGTTCTGCTTTACGAACAAGTGTGTGTCTTCTGTGTTAAAAGTTCTGTCATTGAAATGTAGGTCTCTCCAAAAAAAAAAAAATCTTTAATAATTCTTGATATTGCTTTGTTCTCCCCTCTGCAAGAGGCGACAACTGGATTATCTTAAAGCAATATACATTCTCTCCCAATTCACAACATAAAAAATTTAATGACTGGAACACAGATATATTTAATCATTGGGCTTCCCAGCCCAGACGTTAAACCCTTCTGTCTGCCACTCAAAGCAAATCAAGAAAATCTCTGGGTCCCTAATGAATACTGTTTGGCACTTCCCAGCCTCTGAGACCTTTTGGACTCCTCAATGTGGTGCTGACAGTCATTTCTTCTGGCCTGATCACTAATTCCTCATTAGAAACGATGAGCTTCTTCATCACCTCTCTTTGGAAAAGGTTAGGCCTGGGCCCAGAGGAGGGGTAGGGAGTCCTTCACTCTGGACCTGACAGAAAGCTTCACAGGCCTGCAGCTATTGATTGGGGGCTTCAGGTTGCCTCTAGACCAATGTAGGGGTCTGCACTGCAGCATACTAAGCTGATGTGTAATCAATGACTCATACCACAGCCGGCCTCTGTGCACAGACCTGTCAAATTATACAGTAGCCATCCAATATCTGACATAGTGTGTTTTTGAAACTGCCTTCCGGAAGAATGACAAACACAGTGCACACACGCACACCAACGCACACAGGTAAATACACTTTGGACAGCACGCAAGCTGAGCAGTACACAAGGATGTGCATACATGTGCAAAACCTTGCACATTCTCATAAACATCCATATCACACACCCACCCACCCCCCCCCACACACACACACACACTCAGACACACATAAACAACCAATGGGTCCTGCAGGGCTACTTTGATTTTTCTCCCTCTGTCCAGATGAAATGTTTATCATCTCAAATACTCTGTGAAAAAAAAATATACAAGTTATAAAACCCAATCCTTCTAAGAAATGGTTGCCTTTGGAGCCTAGCAAGCACCAGCTGTGAGACGTGGCCTATCCGTGCACTTGGCCGGGCAGCAGCTCCAACGTGCCCTCCCCCTCCACTTCATGGAGCTTAATGATATGCACAAGCACACTCCAGGGCCAGCTTCCCAGAGCATTTAATCCACAGAGATATGATACTATGCTGGATGTTGTGTCATCCATCACAATCTCTCTCCACTCTTTCTTTCTCTGTCTCACACTCTTTACCATCATACTGTGCTCACATTGTTTGATTAGGTGCTCTGTTATCTGTCTCTTTATCTGTCGAACTGTCCGTCTCGTCCATATCCTTTAACTGGTGGAGTAATACCACTCGTTTTTTAAAGTTTAAGTGAAGACTTTGCCAAAACATGTTTTTGTTGTCTTACTCTGCCTCTATCTGTGGTGATAAGTGATTATTGCTGTGGTGTTGCTGAACTAAGCTCCCAGGAGATATCTTCTCAATCAAACTGTGTTCAGATCTGTTGGATCTTTTGTGCTTTGATTTCGCATTCATAAAGTTTGAGTGTCTGAATGTGGAGTTTTTTTCTTTGTCTGCCCAACCTTAGTGGGCATCACTGCTCATTATAGCAACTTATTTCTTCTTGTGTTCAGTTTTTCTTGTCTCTTCCAAACAACAAATGTTTTCGCTGTTGATGGAAACGCAATGGATCACTTTCTGTGCACCAAAGGATTTTTTTTCTTGCAGACCTTTGTGTTGTTTAGTGTGGAACATGTAAAAGCTTTCATGTTATCTAATATCACTTACAGATAACAAGTATCAAAACAGGCATTTGTTTTTATGACAATGTCACAGATTATTAGTATAAATTGATGCAAAAGCTTTGAGCTATTCATCCTATAAATCACAGAAAATGCATTAGTCTTTCACTGCAAAATGTTTTTGCATTTATCAATATAAATTCTTCAGATCAATGTTGTTAAGTCAACACATGCCCATCAATACAATCCTTTATCCATTACATGGTCCATTACATTGTCCCTACGGCTTCCAGACAAGCCATTAAGTAACAAAATCTCGCAAAAGGAAACACAATCTTTTACAGCACAGGGCGGTCAGTTTGGAGCCTTCATCACCATGGAGCCCCACCTTCCTCTGGGTTTTACTGTGCAGTATGGAAGACAAATGGAGAGCCATTAGTAGTGTATTAATTACATGTAGAGAATTACTTTGTTCATCAATCATGCAATTTTCCCTCCACTTGTCAGGTGTAATTCAGTGACACAATGAACAAAACCTGTGCTGTTCTGATCTCTGCTATTAACAGCCTGCGTAGTCGAACACTGAATACATCTGCCTCTTTTTTCTTCTACACATGCACACCACTGTGCCACCCTGCCGAGCAAAGGTTCGCAAAAACACCTCAAATAGAACAGACGCAAATTATCATGTCAAGATAGATTAATTGCAAAGATCGCTGAAGGACTAATGATTACCACTGTCACAATGCATAGATGCACAGACACAGCAGTACAACCGCTTTTCAGTGGGTATCATATACAATTATCTGTTCTTCTCTGCAAGAATGGATGTCAAAGTAGCAATGCATCAAAATCCAAATAACACAAATGATTAGACAGTCTAAAATTTGATCTGCCATTACAGAGTAATGGAACACTGGAGAGGAAGCCTTTCTGACTTCTTTTTTATATTCAATTCACTTACTCATAAAATTATTTATACTACTCTACCATCTCTTTGGAGCATACAGTGTATGTCTACCAGCTGATGTATTATATCATTATTAGGTACATACAAGTGGAGCTAAGTTTCTCAAAAAATACTAGTAGCATGTAATGCAGCGTCATATGATAGAAAAAAAAAACATATAATTACATGAATCTGACATTGCATAGGTACATATTATAGAAATATGTTGGTACAGTGTTTTGTGCCATTATTATTTTGAAATCAGATTGTGGATTTGGCAAATGTGCATACAACTCAACACAACTCATTTTAAACACCGACCTTTTGAGAACATATGTCATATTGTGACCTTTATGTTATAATTTAGAGCATTAATAACTCCTCTGTTTCTATTTAGCACATTCACAATTGCGTCATTCTATAAATAAGGTTGCATTAAGTCTTGTTGCATGATGATGTTGCCAAATAGTAAGCAGAGTATTGAATTGTCTTTGCTGTGGTATGAGTAACTCTGCTGTAGGCCCTGAGGCACAAGTATGACAATGGAGGTATGAACAAACATTTTTACCTCCTCTGAGCCTCTGCACTGCATCCTTGGCCAGTTTAGTGCATACAGGGCCCCCTGCGAATACACCGTGTGATACCATTGACACAGATTATGGATTTTACCTGCTTAAAAATATGCTATGTGGGAGTGTGGAAATGTCAGGGAAGGCACCCAGGCTCTGAGATTTACTGGGAATTTATAGATCACCAAATGCTGCTCTCTGAGGAGAAAAGGAGGGAAAGTCCATGCAAGAGACTCGTCAAAATGCAACCACTGTTTTCCCATTTCACCCTGAGCAAGAACTGATACCTAGCAAATTTGCATATACATGTATTTGCGCAGATCCAATCAAACGTCAAGGTGCCGACACAATTCCAGGATTCAAAGCAGAATACCAACCAGTGTTTCAGCTGTAACTAATACCTACAGCCCAAGGAAATGGGAGGGCACTTTATCTTTGGAGCAGATAACATTTAAACCACAGAGGAGTTTTAAGAAGACGCCATATAGCAGCACAGGTCAGGTCACTTGTTCTTTTTGCAGCTGAAGAGTGTCAAGCAAATAGAATGGATTAAGGGTGAACAAGCTATGCTGTCATGTACCATTTGGTTCAATAGAACATCTGTGCACAGCGTTGAATAATTAATTATTTGTAGAAAAGTATCAGAAGTCCATAAAGCCTGATAAACAACTTTTGATGGTAAATGTGTGACCAATCTTGGATCAAATCAAAGTTACCAGCTAAAGCCATGGTCTTATTGCGATAAGAAGTTATGCTGATATTATGCTATATCAACACTTGTATCTATAAATCTTTGCATGGAGTATATTGAACCCTGTGCCACTCAATTTTTTGGCCTTGTGCTGTTTCGGTCCTTCTTCTGGCTGGACTTCTTTTTTAGGGAGTACAACTGCAGCCAGTGACCACATACTAAAAAACCAAAATGCATCACTTGTTAAAATCATATAGAATCAAAGTGTAATGATTGTTCAAACCCCCCCACCCCCACACACACACACACAAAAAACATACAGTTAATGAAAGTGGAGAAACACTGTGGAGGAAAGGAAATGGAACAGAGGTGAGTGAAAGAATATATTAAACCCTGAATGGAGAGAGAGAGGAAAAATATTTTTCATTCGCAGCCTTCAGAATGTGTTATTAGGGAATGATTTCAACAGGCTCTTAGTAGCTCTCATTAGATGGTGTATCAAACCAGAACAAAACTCACTTCTCCTAACTATGTGGAGGAAGTGGATTGGAAAATTAAATGGGGAGAGGAGAGTGAGAGAGCAGTCTCTGCCACGCTCTTGTCACCGTGCCCCTGCTCCCACTAACAAGTCCGCTCAGTCGACTCGCGCTGAAAGTCATTCACATGGTCTTTAATTTCACTTCATTGATTGGAATTTAAAGCCCTGGAATATAGCAAGGAAGACATTAAGATTATCTATTCCTTAAACCGTGCGCTGAACATTTGTTTTTAAATTGTGGTACAGTATGTTTGAAACCTTGTCTTTTGAGTTTGCAGCCTTAAAACTTCAGAAACTTTATAAACTGAGCTTGCACTCGCTGTTGGGTACTATATGAATGCCTGCAGTTTCTAAAGAAGTATATATTTATATACTGCATGCTGTAGATCAATAAAAGTAACATTTCATTAATCTTGACATGCTGTTCCTGCTTGATGCCAGATGCTGGGGACACAAGCTGTCGAAACAATAGACATGCTCCTCAGTGCTTACTTTCCCCTTCCCCATTTTCCTTTGTTTGCACTTCCAAAGACAGCATTACATCTGTCAGCAAGATATGATTTACATAAACATCAAACTATTCTTCTGAGTATCTGTCAGAGAAACTCTTGAGACTTGCAAAATATTAGCATTTCAAGGTTGCATTTACACTATGTTCATATCTATTTTGCATATACTATTTTTGTGAGTCTTTTTTTTTTTTTTTTTTTTTATTTACATTTATGTGGTCGCTTATGTTTCTGACCAAAGCCCAAAGTGTTGGGATTTTAGGCATGGAATTACTTGATCATTAATTTACAATGATGTCAGTTTTGGGTTGCATGAAAGTAATAAACACCGCCTTAATTGCCAGTTAGAAACAGTCCATAAATTGGCATCTTGTGTGGAAAAACTCAAAAAAAACATTCCAAATAATGCAGCTGGTGATAAGAAAATCAATTGAGAAAAGAAATGTAAACAGTATTTCAATTCACTTCACTCAGCAACTGCATGCAATCACATCTTGAAATGGAAATTACACCTTGGACAAGTGCATGGCTATTTTATGGATTACTTCTGCCACTGATTGTATATCACTCATGTAGTCTGGAAGCTTCTGCATGATGGAATGGCTGTTAATGATAACGGTATGGAAATTTTCCAATGTTTGTCTACAGTATGTATTTTTGAGTGTATGCTAGTGTTGCTTCCGTGTGCATACTTGTGTAAATGCCTGTGCTGTGTGGGCAAGGAGTGTCACCTTTTGAAAGAGACAAAAGTGGCACTTTGGATTCCATTTGCATGATTAGTTGTTATTGCTAAACGCGACTGAGCACCGGCTTGGAATTACAGTTGTAAATAGAGAAGCAAATGACCAGCTTGATTGATTTTTTTTTTTTTTTTTTAACAACTAAAGAGAAAAATCTGACCAACACGACTTGTATTGCTATATGCAGCTAATCTGTGCCTATTAAGAAAAGCTTTTTTGTTTGTTTGTTTGTTTTTTAAATCTATATCCACTTCAATAATTTTCAATCTTTGTTCAATTTGCTCTTGCACAGGCAACACAAATTCAAAAATATATGCATGTTCACACAGCCCTAATTCCTCGATTTTGCTGTTCCTTTACCCTTTTTCTTCCTGTGTCAACATAAAAAAATATACAACACAAAGTTTAGAGTACTACTACCACTACTAAGTTTAGTACATCACAAGTAATAGAGACCTGAGCAGACCCCCTCTTCGACCTACACTCTGTGGTCTCCTGAACTTATACCTTAAACATTATACTTCAGGAACTGTATACATCAATATTGCCTTTATACTTCATATTTTACTTTGCCCAGTGTATGGATCAATACTCTATGAATTTTTAAGCACATCTTAGCTTCAGGGATAGTCTGTAACCTGTGGCACTGACAATCTCATTTGTGCCTTCAGTCCTCTTCAAACGTCTGAACGAAGTTTGAAGCACCAAAATTATCTTGACACGACACAGGCAGGTGTCTTCACTGCACCCTGCAATATCACAATTATAACATGAAACACTGTACCCTTTGTTTTTTAAATGGATCATATTTCTCCCGACTTCACTGTTGATTTAAAGCAAAATGTAGACAATCTGTAGACATTCTGCCTATAACCTGCTGTATATGGCACCATTGGACTCATTCTTTAAATTCCCACAGCTCCACGTTGTGTTCAGCCGAACACTTCAGTGCTGATGATGGATCTGTGAAAAAGGGCCTAGCTCTTCTGACAGTAATAGAAAAATTGTGCAGCAGGGTTTGATTCAGTTTTACATTGTTCCATTTTAGTTAAATGAAAAATGAAGAGTGAACAGCAATAAATCAGGTCAAGGCTTTGCAGAGAAACAGAATAAGGTGGGATTTCAGTAATGAATTTGAGGTTGAGTCTTCTGTTGAATCTCTTCTATTGCTGACCACTGCATATGTGCCTTAAAATAAAGTTTAGGTGGTGTAACAGTTCACAGACAGCAACTTGTGTGCTGTCTGTGAATGCTCTGATGTATTTTTGACTAACACCAACTAACACAGAGTACATAATTGGCTGTTTTGCATTTTCTGGATGTGCTCAACTTTTTTCTATTTCGAGCTGACATCCTCAACGTTTTTTTTTTTTTTTTTGTGATTTTTTTTTTTTTTTTTCAATGCTGAGCATGTGCAGAGAGCATTGCTCTCAACTCTAAACAATGAATTGGCTGCAGTGGAAATTTAACTTAGTAGTATGACCTTTGATACCTGGGATTCCTCGGAAATAACATGAAATGAATGAAATGACACTGCTGCAGTGAATGAATTTCAGTTCGACAAGAAAGGAGACTTTAGATTAGATTTTTCTAAACCAATATCAAAAGGATGTGAAATTATTTCAATATTTTTCATGGGTCAAAAAAAATAGAAAGATTATTCAAACACATTATTATTATTCAAAATGTATTAAATGTGTATTAAAAATGGCTTTATCTCAACTCCACAGTATATACTACATTTAAAGCAAGATATGGTTTATCTAATTAGTTTCTTTAAATTTATAATTCTGTTATTGCAACTTTTCATGAAAAAGCCTGCAAGGTATCTCCAGGCACTGGCAGGTGAATTTGTCTATTTTCTTGATTTTAAGGCCAAGAGCTTTTTGCCCCTGATTTTCAAAAGGTATGGGCAGGAGCCTGAGATGAGTGATTTAAATGTTTCTGTTGTTGTTCCCAAGTTGAGAGTTAAGCTCCAGTATAGCATGGTCCTGAATATGAATAATTTTGCCTTGATATGGATTTGGGTGGCATTTAAAGGAAACATCAACACACTAAGTCTGTTCTGTGGTGTTGAGCCACTGAGAGCAAGAGAAGGACTCTTGGAGAAGTTGAGTCTCAGACTGAATTTGAAAAACACCTGTGGAACTAGTATTGTAGACATGCTTTTCCAAACTTTGTACACCTAAGACTCAGCATATTATGTGTGACACTGGAAAAAGAAATCAGTCAGAAATTTTTTGATTCACAGAAGCATCATCAGTTAAGGGGTGGGAATAAACTTCAGTGCTTCTGGAAACAATATAAATAATAATTAAACATAAACACTACAAGATTAAAAAAATATTATCAAATATTTATTTCAGAAATATGTCTCCATGTCTGTTACTTTGTCAAAAATCTGACTGGATCACTGTTACAAGACAATGGGCAATGTTTCGGTTTGATATCAGCAAGTCCAAGTTGTCAAAATTGAAGTGAAATTAAATACATTTTTATTACTCACCAATCGGGTTTGGCTGTGATTAAATTTAATGCACATATATTGTGATCTTCCATCTGAAGTTCAGCAGTCACTGTGATTTGGGGGACACTGCATTGTTAAATGGCACAGTTAAAAATAGGAACCACCTCTTAGAATTTGATGCAGTCGGAATTTCCTGTGACACATGATTTTCAGCCCTTATCATCAGCTCAACCTCTCCTAAGTTTCCTTGGCGGAGAGCGGTAATACATGTTGGAATGGGTTGGACTATAATCCCTGTGGATACAGTGGATCTACATTGGCAAAAGGACAATAGTAATGATATTCACCTAATCTCCCTTGACAGATTCAGGACATGCTTTTCATTAACACAAAAGTGGATAAGAGAGCAATAAGCACTGTTTCAGAGTTTACCTAAATCCTTTCAAAGCTAACTGAGATTCACATTCTGGTGTCGTCTGTCTCTGTCTGCTTGGGCTTAAGCCAATGCAGGTACCATATTTACAGAGCTCTTTGACATACTTTTTCAGCTGTATTGTTCAAGGTGTAACTACAAACAATAGCAGCTAGAAAGTTAATTTCACATCTTTCCATGTAAACTTGAACTACATCCAGAGTTGTTAAAACAAAGAAGATGCATGTAAGAAGATGCTATGCCTCCATTTTGTACTTTAATGAGTGCTTTGGACTCTCAGCATGGATGAAAAAAGGTCATTGTAAAATCTTTACTGCCGAGAGGCTGCAGAAAGCTCCCTTGTTTCAAAATAATTTCATGGTTCCTAATGTGTTTGATATTGGCAATAAAGTGTCTCTATATAATCTGACGGCTCACGTAGCTGAAGTTTTAAATCACTGAGTGTTATCAACATATCTGCATGAAAACAATCATGAGCTGATGATCAGATCATATTGTTATTTCAGTGTGATCAAAATACACAGGTTCCTGGCCGTAAAGATTACTTTGACAGCAGCTTTATTTATTGTCTGAAAAAGAAGCAGCAGATTATGCTGTCAGGCATTTCAGTTATGAACAGGTGTGTTTCAAATGCTAGATGTCCTATTTTATAAAGAAACTTTCAGTTTCTTAATCTTGGTTGTAAAGTTTATGTGAGGAATCTCAAAAACGTCTGTTTATGTCTTTGGGAAAAAGTGAAAGGATGTCAGTGGAGTTTTCATTCAGATTGCAAAGGAGGCAAGAAGAGGGAGGAAAGCACTTATTTTTCTTTTTAATTAGCTTCATCTGAGGAATTATCCAGCACTAATATAATGGCTCGATTCATCTCCCACACCATCTGGCGTGAGAGTGGTGCACCTCTGGAGTTGATTGCTTTCCCCCGTTGCTGTGTCGGGGTAATAGGCTGTTCAAAGGCTGCTCTGGGCTCGGACAGCTGAGCAGAGGTGGGGCAGAAGCAGCTGGCCTTGGTGCCGTCACCTGCTGCCTGTCAGAGGACTTTCAAATATGGTCCATCCATGCCCTAAGTGTATGTATCTATGTGTGTGAATGTGTGTGCTGGTGTACATGTGCTACATACTTGAGAATCAACTTCTGACAGAGCACAAATTCCATTGTCTAACCCAAAAGCTGGAGAGACAAGGAGAGAGAGAGGAAGAGTGCATATCATTAGGACTCTTGTAAACATCTGGGAGAGGTGCGACAGGTGACAAATAAGCAGTAGTGTCTGGAGATGATACCAGCACTTCAGTTAGTTTGCACTTCTGCACCACATGTCAAATGACACAGACAAGAAGACATATAATTTGCTGTATATAAATTGCTTTCTGGTAAAGTGTTCACCAGCCTGGCCCTGGGCAGTATTTCAAACACTTCGGCTAAATCTCAACATCCATCCCTTTTTTTTATTTAATCATGTCATTGTCACTCAGGTTTTGGTTCAAATACTATATTTGTCACAGTGACGGGGCTTCATTTGACAGTTTGACAACATCTGGTTTGCTCTGGGTCCTCCAAGCCTGTCCCACAGCACAGTTCACCTACAGTATCTCTGCTGACACCTGTTGACCATGACCTTCCTTCAGTCAACAAAGTTTTAGAGCTTCATGGAAGATGATGCTTCTAACGTTCAGTGAATGAATTGTTAGAAGAGCTATTTTATTTTTTTCCATTGCTATGTCACTAATGAAAGTATCAAGCTGTGTATTTACCAGCCTTGCCAAGAGTTTCAGCCACTGATGCATTTACAAGACAAGAGGTTATAATACCACACTACTTCTTCAGGGCAGACTGGATGCCTCAGTGATTCAGTATTGGAAATGACGAGACAGGCTGAGGCTTTGTGGTTCGCATTCTAACTTCAATACATGAAAAGAAATTTATCCCTCAGGAGTTGGTAGTGACCAAAACAGAGAAAAAGGGGGAGTGAATTTGTCCAGAAATCTATAAGATGTTCATGTAAACTTGTTAAGTGGCACAATAGTATAGATAGATAGATAGATAGATAGATAGATAGATAGATAGATAGATATACTGCAACCAAACAAGAATGGGTGATTACAAATAAACTTAATCAACAAATGCTTGCAATAAACATATAAAGAAAACATGGAACGTAAATGAAGACACGTTGACTGCACAATGTTAACTGCAGGGATTGTGTGTGTGTGTGTGTGTGTGTGTGTGTGTGTGTGTGTGTGTGTGTGCGCGCGTGTAGAGGGGAAGGAGTGGGGGTTATTGAGGGTATCTTATCTAACAGTTGAGCAGCTTTATGGCTTCTAATAGGCACCCTGTCAGATTGAATTGTAAATATGGAGCACGTTGTGCATTCAGAGGTGTGTACATCCTCTGCTTCATTTACCCGATGCTAAGTCATGACCAACCTGTTTATTACACCGTGCAATCCACAATTAAAATGAAGAGAGGCTCACAAGGAAAAGCCATTTACCTTAGCCCAAGCTGCACTTACACACCACACACAAATTTCACTGTTACTTGAAAACTTTCCATGCATGGAGCACATTATCATTTGATTTCCATCCAGAGTTCTCAATTAAAATTATACAGAGGTTGCATTTCATTACCTGAGCTTGGGGCAATTTGCAGGCCATTAAGCTCCTACCTGTTTCAGTGGAGATGTTTTCGAGGTGAACATCTGGGGTTGAGGAGGCAGAGCATGAAATGAAATGCCCCTGGCTCTCTGCCCTGCCTTTTGTCCAAAAAGGGCCAAGGGTATTAGAAGGCCATGCATAGTAAAGAGCGTGTTTCTGCGGGCTGCAATAAATTGGTCTGGGATCTGAATAGAAATAGAAAATCGACCATGAATGTTGGATACCAAGTTTGTCATATAGCCATCAAAATGACAACAAAAGGTATTTCAATATCTGCTGTAAAATAGTGATTGGATGCATGAATTATACTTGAGTTGCTTTTATATTATTATGATTATCGTCATAATAACCACAATTATGATTATTATTGTTGTTGTTGTTGTTGTTGTTTTTGTTGTTGTTGTTGGTGGTGGTGGTGGTGGTAGTATTATTATGAGAAGGAAGCTTGTGCCAGCATGAATTTGGCTGAGAAACACCCTGGGCATGGCACCGGTGAACGCTTTTCATTGCTGTCTAAATCCAGTAGACCTGTAAAAATGCAAAGTGTTCCTTGCTGAATTCCCCATAAGGGATCAAGATTCTCTATAAAACTGTAATTGATTTCTGTGCCATGCAATAATAAAGACTTACCATGAAGAAACTACTCTTATGAGAGCCTTTAAGAATCCAGCCTCATTACACCCTGGATCTAATGTTTTTCTCTCAATCATGATTTAAAATACAAACTGCAATTATGATACCAAATGACATAATGTAATTTGGTTGGTAATGTAATAAAGACCATGGTTTCAGATGATTATTCTCCGAAATTCTCATATGCAGATCTCATATGTATTCCTTGTGCATATTTTGCTCAGTGTGAGATGTGACGGAAATATGCCCACAGACTATACTTGGAGATAACAAAAGTCATATCAGATCATCATTTCAAGTAATTTAAATGTGGCTTGCATTCACTTTTTGAAACAAACTTTTATTCTTGTCACACCTCAGCAATGCTATGATGTGGATGTCCAGCTCGATTTCAACAAAGAATTTTATCTTTTGAAGTAGTGAGCAGTGTCACTTTTTTTTATCAGTTGTTCATTGTGTTATAACAGCTTAAGTTTGCTTGAAAGCAATGTTGTATTCATGTATCATCACCTCTAAAGATCTGAAAAGTTATTACTGCATGCTGAGATTTAGCAAACACATAGAAGAGATCATATGAATGGTTTAGAACAATCGAGCAATAATCTTTATATTTCACCACAACTGATTTAGCATTTCTCATTACATTTGACAGATGTTAGAATTGGATTGACTGGTTTCCTTTATGTAAGAACCAATATCTATGCAAAGAGCTGTTTTATCAAGTGTTACTGTGCTTGCTATAACGCACCACCCTTTAATCTTCTGTACTTGAAAGAAGTGAAAAGTATAAAAAGCCAGTCTAATATTTTTCATGAAAAAATTGAGAAAAAGATGATCAAAAACCCTTAGCAAAACCCACACTTAGTGCAGGGCAGCTTTGGTGTGTCTCTTTTCACACTGTTGTGAATAATAACATTTCTTTGTTGGGGATTATAGGTCCTTGCTACAGGGTGTTCCAAATAATTTTGCTTGTGACAGCCTGAAATGGCTTTCAGTTTGTCAAATAACTGCAGAGTTGCTGTCTAAGTCATGCAGTGAACATTCAAAGATCACTTTCCTCAACAGTGCAAGGCGGCTGTGTTAAGAGAGCCCCAGCACAAACTAGCTTTTCATTTCTGTTATCATACTCCAACAGTATGGGGATCTCACTGGAGATTTGTATGGTACAAGTTGTATTCTAGATGATATGCAGTAATCAGGCCCTTTGAGTCTCCTTCTGTCTCTCTCCCTGCCTCCCTCCCTCCCTCTCTTTCTCTTGCTCTCTCTCTCCCCAGTCTGTTTCTCCCTCTTTCCCCTGCCCTCGCTAAAGCTGGTGAACGCTCAAGTTTTGCAGTGTTTTAGCATTACATCATTCCACATGGCACACTATTAAGCTTTTGGGAACTGGGAAGACAGCCCAGGCCTTCAGATTTGTCATAGCATTGAGCTCCATTGTTGCACTGAACAGATGAATCACATGTTGACCAAACCGGCACTAAGCTAGAGGAAATAATTAATGCGCAGTCTTCCTTTTTTTCTCTAATACAGCACATGGACAACTGGTGACACTGCGACTGGTTGTCGGATTCTGTCCCATTTGTGTCAACATGGGGGGATACATATTTATTCTGCAAGGAGCATGGCCTCCATCCATCTATCCCTCCATCTGCCCATATGATATTCCATCCAGGTACGATGTCATGGCGACGCTTAGTTATGCAGTGGAATTTATTGTCTGCACTGCGGCAGATTACCATTGCTTAACATGCCACACAGGAGACTTAAAGAGGCAGCACCTTCCGCAGCGTTGCATCCTGCTGGCAACTATGTTGGAAAGCCTAAGGCATGCTGGGAAGCCTGGTCTTTATGCATGGTTTCCTGTTCCGTGAAGGACATAAGGCATACAGTTGAGTGCAAGAGAGGAGATGGGGGACACAGAACAGATTGAACTAGTGACAGTCACAATTAACTTTGAGTCTACGTTCACATTTTGTTTTATTTGTTATTTTATTTTTTAAAGATGTATGGGCTGCTATATTGCGTGTCTGACTTATTAAGGTGAGTCTGCTTTGGCATATCCATTGACTATTGAAAATAGTCATTAAAAGCCAGCTCACATGCATCACTCTCTAGAGAAATTCTTCTTTAGTTAACTTGCTAAAATGTGATGTGCTTAGGAGCAGTCAGGGGAAACATTATGTAATGATCAGGTGCACAAATCCGCTATTTACAAGGTCAATATCTTGTGTTTAATTCAACCAAAGTCTAAGTAGCCTTCATAGCTGGTAACTTGATAGGTTTTAGTATTCCTTCCAACTCCATTCTATAACAAACTACAGATTCAACCTAAATAATTTAACACCTCCGTACGTCAAACAGGGGTATCAGGCATGAGCCTCAGGATGAGTTTGAAGGGAAAGTTCCAAGCTAAAGGCTATGTAACAAGAGTCTTAGGCTACTTGGAGTACAAGAGATTTTCCTGCACAAAATGTGTAGTAAGATGAGAATTAATCTTTTGAAGTTGTTATCTGCATGCATACACTATCAGATACAGACACCAGGCTATAGGAGGATAAGAAAGGTTCGGCTTTTGTCCACCGTGGGCAATCCTCCTGGCAATATGGCTACCATGTGGGTTTTTCCTGTGTACTGCTGATTGCCTGGGGTTAAGCAAGAAACAAAATGTTCTAAAAATTGATTAAATCAGTCCTCCTGGTGTGTCTCTGTTCAGATCACATCTGTAGGTAGTTATAGACTTTTGCCTTAAGCTTAAAGACCAGCAGAAGTGTTCAGTTTTACAATATTATTTCACTGTTCTCGCACATTATTATTACTTTAGAACTTTCATTTTTTTCTTGTCACATTCATTTAACTGTCATCTCATCCCTGTGTATTTCTAGTGACATGTCACTATTGTCTTCAGTGATTTAAAATAGGTTTGACCTAACCTGTCTTACTCTATGGGAATTTGAATTAAGAAAATATTGCTGTAAGATACACGTGGAAGATCTAAGGTGATTTGAAAATTTATTTGACTTGTATTTTTACATAAATTAATTTCCTTTTTGTCATCCTAATCACTCCTGCCTGGCAGGACTTTCCTGGGAAAATCCCTTGGTACACAGGAAGTAATATATTTTTCTTTACACTAAACAGAAGAAGATAGTAGTGGGGTAGTGCAAAAGCAATTTTGGCCATTTGGCTTTAATAAAGCACAACAGCACCAGCTTTTACACAGACTACAAACTCATCATCAAAAGCAGAATCTGTGGGCAGTGCTGGACAAAAGCGCAATAAGATGGTACAAAAGATGATGCCAGGAAAATAGCCACTAAAATTTATGACTTAGGCAGTACTTTCCTGTTAACTGTCTTAAAAATGACTTGGTATAATATGTGCCAAACAATTAACAGGTCAGTCAGTTTATTAGTGAGCCAAACAACTGTCTCACCATATATTTTATTATTATTAATAACATAGTAATGGTATTAAATGAAGCTCACAAACCTGATGTTATAGTTACAACCACAATTTAGTTAAAATCACACTGAGGCAAAGCAAAAGTATCAGGTTACAAAATGTTGTTGTCTCACGTTGAGCTGTTAACAGGAATTTATACTGTATTTTGTCATCATAACAGTCTCATTGTAGTGCACTTACATGTACAAAACACATTTATGTCAACAGGAAGCAATTGTATGCATTTAGTATTTCCTGAGTCTTCACTCTGTACTGTAATGTTGAATGCACTGCACTGTGGTGTATTAAACCACCATGCACCCCAGTTACAAACAAAGGAAGTTAAACAATTAAAACTCAAGAACAGCTATTAACATAGGGCTAAAGCAAACAGTTTAGTGAATATAGTGAATGTAAAATAAACATTGTGAGAAGCCACTGACAAGTAGCAGAAAAATTCCCATTGTGCTTTGTTGGGCTTGCAGCATTTCTGCATGGTTGTGTTTTCTGTTTTTACAGTAGGCCAAATTTCTCTAACCCAGTTTCACTGCAATTCAATAATATTCTCAGCCTGAATCCTTTAGACGTCTGACATGGCTGCATAAACCTGACCCAGAGCGGTGGACATTTGTTGGCTCTTCATCCATTCAAAGGCTGTTCATTCCATTATGGCTCTGGATGACAGATGTAGATATGGCCATGTGCTTCCTCAGGCTGTAAAGCATGAGGCCTAACCTTCCTTACAGCTGAAGTAATGGTCCACACCTTTAATTGTCGTGAGCTGTTCATCTTCACTAACAATAGCAGTAAGCAATGGGTCTGGAAAGAAAAGCAGTTGTGTCTGACAAAGGAAGTGATTTAGTTCTGGAGGTAAACTCGTAAGTGGGTGTTGCCGGGGCAGCAGTAATGTGCCGAGAGAAAGATCGTATGGGGTAAGAGGCGTAGCAGACACAATAGTGGCACACAAGCAACACTAGATTTAGTTTTTTTTCATCCATCGAAATGATTTATCTGGGGGGGAAAAACACAGTAAAATGTATATTGTGTGTGTCCTTCAAGAAGCTATAGGCCTTATGTCATTAAGTGAACACAGTGTTCTGTGAATTATGGATGGTGCAAAGGCTTAAAAAGTGAGTTGGGGAAGTACAACTTTGTCATCACAGATTTATCAGTCAGAAAACAAACAACGCGTCTCATTTAAAGAATTGGGCTGTTTGCGTATGTGATCTTTTTCAGGTTTTGATGTATCCTTTTTATTCCATTTGATGTCAAGACATCAGTTGATGCTCAACTTTCAAAAGTCTGCTTTTAGTTCTGTACTTCTTTATTCCACCCAGCCTTCCAACGAGGCAAAACTGCCATGAAAAAAAAGAAATATGCCATTGATGGGTCACTGGTTTACTGTCTGAATTAGACACATAAAATAAGGAATAGTTTAGATACTAAATTAAAGCATGTTCCCTGGGAAAGTTGAGGCCCATTAAAATGATAAATTGCATGGTGTATGCAAAAGGATGCTTTACACCCACAAAACAGTCTAATTGCATTCATTCCTGTGAGCAGTCCACAAATGTTGAATCTAGATTCTCAGGCGTACTGGCAGCAAGCTGCTAGACAGCAGATGACTTGCTTCAAACGAGTAGCGAGGAGGAGGGATGTAAAATCTTGACAAACAGTGAGAGCCAGTGTCCACATCATCTCTCGCCCCTGACAGGCTTCCCCATGCATGAATTCAAAGCTGGTAAAACCATGGCTGGATTCATTTTGATCTGACATCCATCATGTAGATCAGTGTTGTGGCTTCACTGTACTGTGTCCACGATAAGATGTTTTGGCAATCGGCCCATGACATCTGTTAGAGCCAGTCAAGAGAAACTGGGACCAATTTGGCATTTCTGTCACATATTATTATTGTTGGCTTTTGGCTTTAAGCACTATTCATTCATATTAGAATAGCCACACAAGCAACAAAATTATACCTTAATGCAACTGAACTGTAGTTTTTTTAATTAATTTTTTTAAATAAAAAAGGCAAATCCAAAAGTGCATATTATCTGTACATGAAGTTTATTGTGTTGACTTTTCAGGTTGCAGTTTGGGGTGTGCTTGCATCAGATTGTGTGGTTGTGTAATATGTTCAGAGTTTTTCTTTACCCTGGGGAGGCTTTGCAAATTGGGAAAATGGGATTGCACAAGCGAAATTTTGTTTTCTTTTCATTTGTCAAAAGGAACCAGTAAAAGCCTTGCAGTCAGTTGCCTGGGGGTAAATGAGTTTTGTGTTCTACTTTAAAACCATTGAGAAATAAACTACATGATATGCTGCAATATTAATGATGATATGAGATGCAGACTAGACATAAGAGTCCATGGCTCTTTGGTTGTAATTGCTGTGATAACCAGTCCTGTTTATACTCTTATATTCTCTTAATACTGGCAATGATATTTAACCATAGCGTGATCTAGGTGGACACAGTGTCAGAACCTGCTTAGAAAATGAGTTTCATAAATGAGCTATAGAATTGCAGATAAACTATTTGCAGTAGTTCTCCAGCAGCCTCTATGGCTGAAGCATGGCAGCATGTGTGTGGAAGGCGTTAGGCAGATGGGATGTGTCTGATATCTCTCACTCAACATAATGAGACGAGAATGCGCTTCACCAATCTCAGGGCCCGTCTGATGGCAAGAGACACAGTGCCCACTCATACGGGAGGGATCTTTCCCCTCTTCAAAGATAATGAGATGACAATGTATTCAACTATCATTAGATAGAGACAGGGTTTGGGGGGAGGATGGAGGGAGAAACATTCTACAGCACTTGTCTGCTGCCTTTGATCAGACGAGAAAAGCAACTGTCATTCTTTGTATCGGTACTAGACTCATGAAAGCTCAGCTGACTACTTCATCACCAACAGTGTCACTAAAAGGTTTGTGGTGTACTTCCTCAAGCCGGTGATTTCTCAACTTCACCTAAATTGTTGCACTGAACAGGAACACACACACCTCTGTGGTTAGCTATAGTCCTGCTGGCTGTGTGATATGTTAAATCTTTGACTGTCTCTGCATTTAGACAAGAAAAAAAAAATTGCACTGTGAAATCAATTTGCCGTCACCTGGGAAGAGAAGACACAACGCTTTGCCTGATATGGCGCTGCATTTCAAGATGTCAAAAGTCTGATGTTAACAGGCTTATTTAAGCAGGCTTGACGACACAATCTTATTCTAAGTTGACAGTTTGTTGCGGCACTTGTAGAAGGATCCATCTTGTCTTTTGTCCCCGTGGTGAAGATGATCCCTTGCATGCTGTTTTTTTTATTCTCTGTCTTTCTCAGAACACTGTGTTTTGACAAATAAACCATCCAAATCCTTTTTTTCAGGCATTCTTCAGTGAGCATTAGGCCAACTGATCTATGCTGAAGTTCTGAGACTGTATTTTGACAGCAAACAATTATGCAGTGCTATCATTTATCTGGCACACAAAAAAATGTGTTTAGAGAAATCCAAAATTCTGTGCCTGTAACATGTTATCTTTGTAATGTAGCGATTTGTAATTTATGAAAAATGTCATTTCCCCTAAATCCCAAAATATATATCATGTAAGAAACCAAACCTGGTACATGTATTTACAACCAACAATCAATATCGCACAATGCTTGCAACTCATGCTGTGCTCTTGCATCTTTCTCTCATCACTTTCCATCTCTCACTGTCACGAAAAAAGAATGAAATACGAAGGAGAGCTGCTACCTCACTACCAAAAAAAAAGAAGAATATCAAAAAAAAGCTAGGAACAGAGCTCAAAAATAGAACAATCTGTCTGCATTTGTCACACAATTATGAGAGATTGTTCAGACTTTTGTGATGCCAAAATCCCTTTAAAACCTGATAAATCATCTCTCAAGTCAGAACTCATCTTGTTCGTAGGCTTCTTCTCCCCTTAAAACTCAGCAAGATGCTCATTTAAAAGTAAGAGAAGGTGACGCCTTAACATCCAATTTCCCAACATTTCATCATCATGTCTCAATAATTATGTAGGGTTATTAGCTCAAGTATTTGTCCTTGGAATTCTTAATGCCGGTTGACATTTATTATGAACAGTAATGGTATTGGAGATCTTTGATTTGCCATTTGCAGTGGTAAGTGTGGTTTGGTATGTCCTCTGCAGTGCAACAGCACCCTCTTTTGATAATTTATGATAAGATTACATCACCATAAAGGAGCATATGGGATATACTGAACAGCCATGACATGAAAACCAGTAACTAGTTTTCATGTCGGGGCTGTTCAGTGTATATATCTTTAACCTTGCTCTGCAACAATGGACAAAAGTGATGGATCAAAGGAATGCTGCAATGTACTAAACACAATGACTAGAGAAAAGTAGGGCATATATACTGTATACTGTGTTTGACAGAGATGGTATGTGTGGCATACCATCTCTGTCCTCTCAATTATTTAACAGAGGTTAAATAATTTGAGAAAGTAAACTATGCTGAATAGATAGACTACAGACTATGAAAGTGCCTATAGAAAGAAAATGACCTTCTATATTGAACCTCCTATATATTTTCATTGATCAGCCATTGGAGTTTTCTAATTATGATGATCACAACTTTAGTTAGTTGCCATGCACTAGTTGCATTAATTGTTAGAAAAAGTGAATGCATTGATACAATGTGGATGTAGGAAAATATTTGTAATACATTTGCCCTCAAAGTATATTCTGCTTATGTAATTATTATAATTTAGCATTTTAGGGTAACATGCTATATTTGCATTCTTTGAGAGATGTAGGGGGAAAAAAGCCAGTTGTTTTCCTCCATGTAAGAAGCCACATGACAACATGAGGCAGTCACAAGATAGTCACAGGGCAACAAACAGGCAGGTAAAGACAACTTTAACATCCAGAGTGTATATGTGTGAATGTAGCAGCCAGAGTGCGTTATTACTAAACAAGAGCACAGCACTATAGTGCTTACGTGATAGTATACACACAAATCAGGCACTAAACCAGTGTGTGTGTGCGCATGTGAAATACAATTATAACTGCTAAGATGAACTAAGATAAATGTTTTTTGTATTATTTTATCAAAATTCATACATAAACTTTTTTGTTTCTCATTGTCTTCACTTTCTTCTTTTCTTTAGGTTCTGGCGTTAAAAATGCTATGTCACTATGGGATAGAGGATTTTATTCAAATATATTCAGGATTTGAAATGTGAAACAAATTCATTTTGCGTTGGAGTCATTAAATGCATGTTTTACACATTATGCATTTGGCTGAATCATCCCAAATATCGTTTATTAATTATTTCTTAACATTTGGGGTGTAGACCTGCATGTGTTATGGTGGGAATTAGCAAAGTGAGAGAAGAATTAAGTGTTTTGTTGTATTGTGATGACACATTTTTTTAAAAAATGTGTATATCATTAATGGTTTATTAATGGTTGCAATTTAGGAAATTCATACTAATTAATATGTCAAAAGGAACTGAGGTTCATATTTTAAGGGAAGATGCTTTTTTCATCATCAGAGTTTCTCCACATCAGCTAAGTGTCATTTTTATTTTACGTCAATTTTATTATAGGAATTCTGGTGAAAGTGTAATATTGTGTAATTTAAGTGTAATGTTGTGCCAAAGGAGAAAGTACATTTCCTTAGACTTAGCTACAATCAGACTTGAAAAACTAGGTGATGACTTTGAGGTGGTGTATTGTTTGTCTCATTGTTTATCACCATGTGTGTGTTCAACTGCGGTTGCTGTTTTGTGGGTGGCACCTAGACTGTGTTGGCAAAGCTGTTTAGTCTAAAAGATGTGGAATTCAACATTGAGCAATACTGAGCTGGAAAGAATGGAAAATAATCTTCTATTTTTGCAACATCCATATCCAATACAGGGACAAATTGAATAAAGCCGTTTTCATCACTATACTCACATGTTTCCCCAGTCATTGCACTGTGCATCTCAAATTAATTGGACAGAGATATATTGAGATAAATATTCTACATATTGGGGCTTTCAGTAATATTATACTCTGAGGAGGTGGACTTAGGTCAAAGCTATTATCCTTTATTGATTTCCTTTATAAGACCTGACAAGCGGAGATACAGATAAACAGAAACAGAAAGTTAGAGAAGGAGATTAATCTTTGTGTCAACTGAGATATGGGGTGTGCAAAGGTTTTTTTTTTTTTTTTTTTTGGTGCAATGTGTTTGAAATCATTTGTGTTTTCTAAAAACACCTACAAGTTTCTGAATTAAAGCTGTACATGTGGACACATAGGGCAGTATTTCCTATGCAAAAACTATTGAAATCTAACCAAACAAGCAAGAAGGGAGTGGAGGTACTTTGAAACTATTTGGAGGCTAAACAATAAAAAATAAATAAATAAATAAAATAAATCACAAAAGCAAGCAACAACAGTTGGTCGTCAGTCTGTTGATGAGAAAGTATAAACCCACAGTGATAAACAAACATGCTTGCTTGATTTTAGAAGTGAGTGCTTGTAGTGACAACAAAACAGGGGTTAAATCTGACATCAAAGTTGCTTCCAAGTCTGTTTCGTAAAAAAATGAGTTTAGTTGACTTAAAGCAGAAGAAGAGAAATCAGAACCTGCCCACTGAAGGGCCACATTTAGCTCTAAACATGGATTTGATCATGCAGAAAAGACTGAAGTCCTTTTATTTAGAGGATGCATGCTGTACAAAAGTATGATAAAAACATAAAAAGTAACATTTGGCCCCAAAACCAGTTAGAATTAAAATTAAAAATAAGTCTCATTGTGAATAAGTTAGTAATGTTAACTTTTATGAGCAGCTGAACAACTGACTACAAATCTAAGAAGTCTAATCAGACTCACATCAGAGAAATGCTGTGGAAATCTAAAAATAAGAAATGGTACTTTTTCTCACATATGGTTTTGGGTGCAGTTTGTGCCACATAGTTTGCAGTTTCTTTCTATATTCCTTTAAAATACATTAGAGACAATAATCTTGATATATGATGTTGTAGAAATCAAATAAAACATTAGCTCAGCTAGCATGCCTGTAAATAAAGCCAAAAGAATAATAATTGCAGTCACCAGTGCACTGGCTTAGGCATGATTCTATCAGCATGAATGTAGTTTCAGAAAGTTCACAAAAATCTGTAAAGCAATGTGAAATATCAATATGATATATTTTCTGCAATTCACAATTTTGTAAACCTTTATTTAATGCGTAACAAGACTTCATCTAAGACAAGCAAATGACTTTGGTGTTCTGTAGCTACAGGCTCAATAAAAAAAGTACTCAAGAAAATGTCCAAGTTGATTACTCAGGAGAAGTTAGATTTCCAAACCAGCCTGGGCATACTCCTCAGCCTCAGTGTCACAGTGGTCTTCTTTACTAAAGAGTAAGAATCTGTTCTGGCCACCCACTAAGGAAAGACACTGGTACATAATTACATTTATGTATTGATAACAATTTTCATTTGAATGGCTATAAAGGGAAATATAAACCCCAAAAATATACTGTATGTGATGGCACTGATAGGAAATGTTTGTGTATAAATGTGAACTAACCTGGAGCTAGGCTTGTTGACTCAAAATGTAACTTTTGTATTTAATTTTATGGATATACACAGAAGTTTCCATAAAACCAGTATAACAAATCAGTACAACAAAGGCTTGGCACTGACTTGCTACAGCTTAGCCAAGTGTATGAAAATTCTTGATCGGTTGAGAATGTGGAGAATGTGCAGTGCATTCCAGTTTCTGAACAAGTCCTCCCCAGTGGGCAGACATGTCCACTAATGATAGAAACAATGCTTTATGGGCAAGGCTCTGTCTGTGTTTCCCTCTGAAAAATCTGTAGAGTTGAAGAAAAAAAAAAAATAAAAACATGACTCTCGAAGGATGTGTCCTCGATCTGTTGTTTTGTTTGTCCACTTTTCTTCGCAGCTCCCTCATTTGTTTCCCATGCTGTCATGAGACGAAACGCTCAAGGCAATTTCACCACCACCACACAGGCGCCTGCCCTGCCAATGTTGAGAGGGACCTCCTACAGAAAGACAGAGAGGTTAACATGCAGCCTCTCATCTGAGGCTTTCTTTCAAAAAAATCCAATTTTACTTCATGCAGATAAGAGAGTTACAGAGGCAAGATTGGAAAAACATATTGCAAAAGAAGAAAAGAAAGCTATAAAATATTGATAGGATTCAGTGACTTTAGCAGATTTATCCTCCCAAAAGGCGTTGACTGGAACCCTGATGTTATACGTAACCAGTTCTGGCAAATACAAGCTTTAAATCCATTAAAATTTTAACCACTTAAAATGTCAAAGGTTTTCTAAAGGACAATGTGCTTGACATTTTTATTTCAATTTAAACAATAAGAATATAATATTTAAAGCGTGTTGTGCGACTGTGATAAATTCATTTTGGTTGTAATTACCTCAGTCCACTCATTGTTCTGTGCATCGTAGGACTCAACAGTGTTCAGATACGACTGGCCATCATATCCACCCACAGCATACAGCCTGTCACCCAGCAGGCATACACCCACTGCATCCCGGGGTACGCTGAGGGCGGACACAGTGGTCCACATGTCCGTCTTTGGATCGTACCTGCAATTGCAATATTTGGTCAAATTATTGTTTTGGCTTTATCGTGACTGGTGTTGTCAATTTTTTTTTTTTTTTGTCAAATTTAATTTATCCAGTCAACCTGAATCTCATGAGAAAAACAGCGTCCCATCCCTACTAATTGAGACACCCTTATGTTAAACCATAAATGTACAATTGTCACCAAGGGGAACTCCTTTCAGCACAGAAAGAGAAATAAATTGAAACTTAGAAGTAAAACTGTCTCCTGAACAGCAGCTGGTGAATGCTGGGTCCAGAGAGAGATGGACTCATCAGTGGGGGCAGAAGCTCTTGCAAAAAAATTCTTTTTTTGACCGCTTAGATGAGGAAAACAGGCCCGTTAAATGATTTACTTTGTTTTTCAAGTGATAAAGTCATTCCAAAGTAGTTCTTGCTGGTGTAAACAAAAAGAAAAAAACAAAAAGAAAATAAAATCAAGTGCATGTGAGAGAATGGATCTGGACAGTAAATTGTGAAATTGTGACATACCGATGTACCAATATACCAGATCTAACAGTCTAACAATGATATAATCGAAACGATTTGATCAATCGAATGAGCGAATTAGTGAAGTGCTGCACAATTGTGGTGGAACAAATATTTTAGTTAGACACTGACTTGAAAGGTGCCATATGTAACCATCAGACAGTGTTAAATAGAGGCATATTTGGTAACAAATACCTTGTTACCAAATATTACCACCACATGTATCCTATTAGTTCGTATCCTTTTAAATATGTATGTACGTATAATTAAACATATACCAAAGTAATATGACAAATATTGTTTTATCTGTACCAGTTTCAAAATCAATTAGTGGCATCATTAATATTGAAACATTAATGATGATGTTTATCGTTTCAAAATTTTTTTGAAATAAACAGTTTGGCAGCGGATTATTGCTGTGTTGGCAGGATATACATTATGACCAGCAGATGGTGCCAGATACCATAAAATAAAACCATGTGTGGAAACTATCATGTTGTATAACACATGTCTGACATGTCTCAAAATACAGGAACAGGGTGGGGATCACAAGAAGCTTAACTACCTTTTGTTCTTGTTCGAAAGTCAATGGCCTCGTCCCCACCCATGACTGTTCTACCAAATGCAATCCAATACTGCTTATGCAACACTTTTGAGTTTGTGTATTTTCTCCAGAGGAGAAGCGTTAACCAACCTCTCAACACAGTCGGAGAGTCTAGAACAGTGGTTGGAGGCAGGGGCGTCGTGTCCGCCTACAGCATACAGGAAGTTGTTGTATGTCGCCACACCCACTCCTCCTCGCCTCTTGGCCATGGGAGCACACATGCTCCACTTGTTGGTGTGCGGATCGAAGCACTCCATCGACCTCAGACATGAGCTGCCGTCCCGACCACCTACTGCAAACAGTCTGAGAAATAAAAAATGGAGTCAAAGTTTCAAATATTTGACATATACATTGAGCTACCAAGTCCATAAAGACAAGTGAACATCAGTTGTTTGTAAAAATACTGACAGAACAGTGCCAATGTGACAGATTTTATAAGCTATAGCAGACCACAGTGGATAGCACTTTTCAAAGGCCCTCTCCCAGAAAGATCACATCAGAGTTTTAAGTGCTTGTGGCTCACAGGCCCAACAGCAAGAAAGTAGAGGCTAGGGAAACAGTTTCCTTGTTGTCTATTTTTGACCTAGATGCAGAAATAACTCAGCATCGACTTCAACACTGAATACTGGATGTAGAGCAGCAGCCTCTTTTCTCCTTCAGCTCACAAATATATTTAAATTGGACTGAGAGCTGGTCTGTTCTTTGCTTAATTTACTTTCAAATAATCATGTAATGCATTTAATACATACAAATACCTAAAGTGTTTTGATTTTACAGAGTCTCGATTACCCTGTATAAATTACCGTCCTTATCAGAACTGCCTCTGCTCTGAGCTGCTGGGAACTGCACAGCTGCACTGTAGTTTATCACACAAGGACCACAAAGGTGGATTCTGCATTCAAGAAGTATACAATAATGTAATGTAAATAATTACCACCCTAATACTGCATCAGCTTTTCCTGGACCTGCACACTGTGTAACTAGAGTATTAGAATCTCTATTCCAAGTTACGGCTCACGTTATTGCTCACTGCCTTTCAAAACAACACATACTGTAGTGTTGGAGCTGTTTGGATTTTTCATTGTCATTTATTTTGTACAGTATGCAAATGAACTTTCAGTTGATCTTCTACATAAACAATATCTGCCTTTCTTTTTTTAATCAAAGTCAGATTGTTGTTGCAAGGAAAGAAAATGTTTCCAAATCAGATATGAGGATAACTATTAAAGATTAAGCAAGTCTAAAAGAAAGATAACTTTGTACTAAAATTTGTAGTAAAAGAAATATGCAAGAATGTGCAAGAATACTGGTATTGTGTGGTCATTATCACACTGGAATATGCAGGAATATGTTTCTGCATTTAAAGAAAATGAAAATCTTGGCAGACAGGACCCTTTTTAAAAAAACTCTGGCATTCCAGTGTGAATTGTCTACACTTGTCTGTTTCCTCAGTGTCTGTTTCCAGATGCCACTGGCCTCAAATTTTAGGCCGGATGATATTTCAAAGTAGCAAAAACACAACAGTATCCTTTGCCTGAAAGTTTAAGGTCGCACATTTTTCAATCAAACGCCTGTATTGGGGATATTGGGTAAAAAAAAAAAAAAGTGCAACGTACTTTCCATTGAGTGCTGTGACTCCCATGGTGCTTCGTGGTGTTGACATACTGGCCACATAGTTCCACTGTCTGGCCTGTGGGTCCCAGCGTTCCACTGTGTTGAGATAGCTCCAGCCATCATGGCCACCGACAGCATACATAGGACCCTCTAGCACAGCAATACCTACACAAATTCACACATTACATTTTACATATTCCTTTAATGTGTGCATATTATTTTGTATTGACAGCATGTAGCACCTGCACATGGTCGGTATTGGTACATCCACTTATTATTTTGTAATGTATCAAAATTATTTCACACAAATATTAAAGCTAAAGCCACAATGTATTCAATTCCTCCCTTTTGTCAGCAAAAGGTATAATGTACAGTACTGTCCAAAAGTCTTAGGCCACCATTAGATTTGTTGCTTCAGCAATGCTGTAATGACCATATATAATTATTTTTGTTAGAATACAACTAGAAAATACAGGAAATTCGTATGCATTATTAAAAAACAGAAAAGAAAAATCATAAAAAACAACTTGTATAGGTTAAAGTGGCAAGTATTCAGTGTGACCTCCCCTTACACTTGAGCAATAGCAGGAATTCATTCATAGGTATTCAAGCTGTTATAAAGAAATATGAAGAATCAGGAGAGGTCAAGGACAAAAAAAAGGAGTGGAAGAAAGAAAACTCTAAAAAAAAAAAATAAAAAATCTAATGAGAAGTTTCTCAGAGTTTCTTCTTTGAGAGACTGGAAAAAGTCAAGCAAGCACCTGGTTCAGCATCTGGCAGCTTCATCGGGATGAAGTGAAGTTGACCCTTCTCCAGTCTGAAGAAGGGTCAACTTGACAGCTTTGTGGAAGGGCAACAGCTTTTTCGGACGGGGAATAGGCTGAAAAGGCTAAAATATGCTAAAGCTCATAGAGATTGAAATGAAAATCAGTGGAAAAGAGTATTATGGTGTGACCAATGCAAGTTTGAAACATGGTGGAGCGTCTGCCCTTTGGGGCTGCATTTTGGGTGATGTTGGAGATATTGTTATTGTTATTGAATTGATGGGATCATGAATGCTGAAAAGTACAGACAGGTTTTAATTCATCATGCTATTCCTTCTGAAAAAAGCCTGATTGGGAATGGTTTCATTTTTCAGCAAGATAACGAACACAAACACACTGCTAATACAGTGAGTTATATTTGGAGAGAAAAACAGCTGCTAAAACACAGTCATGGACTGGCCTCATAGAGTCCAGACATGAATATTATAGAGGCAGTACGTGATCACCTGGACAGAGGAAGAAATAAAAGACTAAATCTAAATAAGAACTCTGGGAAGTGCTGAAAGGGGCCTGGTATAACATATCAGAAGATGACTTCAGAAAACTTCAGGTCTCCCCAAAAGAGTTCAAGATGTGCTTAGTGCTAATGGTGGTCACACTAAATACTGACCTTTGCCTGTAGAAGCCATTTTGTTTTTTCATTTTCTGCACATATTTTCTGTATTTCCTGTTTGTATCTTAATAAAGAGACTGAAAAATAAATATGGAAGGTCATTAAAACTTTGCTAAAACAGCAAAGCTAGTGGTGGCCTAAGACTTTTGCACAGTATGGTAAACAAACACGTTAGTCAATCATCAACGAGAAGAAATGAAATGACATTTCGAAAAGCAAGCTCGCTCTTATTTTACAGTTCTTGGAAAGAGCTGAAGCAAAGGCACATCTCTCATTTTAGAACTGACCAGAGTGAGTCATAGAGGTGACCAAATCTATTCAAAAACAGGAAGACTATAAAACTGTATTGTTATTCCTCAATCCCGAGTCACAGAGGAAAGTAGTTTTCGTCAGTAACAATGCAGAGGATGTTTAACACAATGGATTTTTCTATTACCACCCTTATTTCCTTTGGTGAGAGTTCAGTTATTCCGAGGGAGCACAAGGCCACAGTCAGAAAACCTCCAATGACATAAACACTGTCAGACAGAAACTATTCTTGTTGTGCAGTGCCTTTATATTACTGGATGGTGGTTTTGGAATAAAAAAGACATTTCTTTTTCTTGTCTTTACCTGTAATGCACGCAGCATGAATTGGCCATGCAGGGATCTTGGTAGAGACTAAGCTTAAATGTATTCAGACTCAAAATATGCACGCCACAAGCAAAGCAGCAAGAGATATTTGCTACAGGAAAGATCAAAGACAACACAGGTAATCTGTACAATGTGATCTCCTGGGCTCGCTGATACCTCAGACCACACCGGGTGAGTGAGCTGAATGCTTTGACAAGATCTCCCTGTTCTGTTACCCAGGCCTGTTTCAACTGTGAATCAAAATGCTTCTGATATGAGATTTATTGGGCAGGGAAAGGGTGAGGAAGAGCAGGGCCAGTGCAGGCTGCCAAGCTTTGATAGGGGAATGGGAAAATATCAAAGGTCTATCTCAAAAAGGAAATGTGGCACCCTTTTTTTTTTTTTTTTTTTTTTTTACAGCAAGCCATCTGTGACCCCTCTGAGCATGTGTTGTGCAATTCATGTTTTTTTTGTAACACCAGGAAGCCTGACTGAGCTAAAACCTCAAACACTGAATAAGATGAATTAAAGAATTTCATCTTATTGTCAGCACCTTCTGAAAACAGTAGTTTAATAATAATAATAATAATAATGGAATAGAAGAATTGGAAGAAGAATATACATTATTATTAATTATCATTAATACTCTTTACTTCTATATGTTTTACTTGTACTCTATTGTGTTTCTCTTTTCTCCTGCTCTTGTTCTTTCTTCTATCTCTCCCTTTCAACCCAACGGGTCGAGGCAGATGACTGCCCACCCCGTGTCTGATTCTGCCCAAGGTTTCTGCCTCTTAAAAGGAAGTTTTTCCTCACCACTGTCGCCAAGTGCTTGCTCGTGGTGGGATTTGTTGGGTCCCTTTAAATAATTCTATCAGTGAGTTTGGTCTAGACCCGCTCAATATGTAACGTGCCTTGAGGTACCTTTGTTATGATTTGGCAATATATAGATAAAATTTGATTTAATTTCATTATTATTATTATAACAAGAAGAAGAAGTCAAGTTAGAAGAAATTTATCTAGAACCTCTTAAAACTGTTAATTGGTTAATTGATAAAATAACTGAGAATAATTCAGTCACGCAACTCGCAAATGATATGTTTCCAAAAAAATATTGGGGAGTGATGAGAAAATATCTCGACTATAGACCATCAGGGAGGGTATGTATGGTAGAGTGAGGGATTTCACATGAGTTGACTTTACATTTGTAGTACAGTTGCCTCAAAAGACACACTCACCAAGTCCATGTCTGTGTGTTGACATGGGGGGCATGGTGGACCACACTTTATTGATCGGATTGTAGCACTCCACCATGTTGGACGTCTTCAGCCCATCTCTCCCTCCAACCACATACAGCTTGTTGTCTATCACCGCCACACCAAACTGCAGCCGGCGTCCATTCATGACACCAACCTGGACCCAGGTATTTGTCCGCAGGTCATACTTTTCTATGGTGGTGGATCCTAGAAATACAGAGACATGAAGAATTACAATATGGATACACCATGTTGATGAGTATTGCTAGCTGCTGCAAATGGGCCATACCTTTGGTGGCATCCATCCCTCCGACAGCATAAAGTGCCCCGACAGTGGACTTTCTGGGTTTGGTTCTAGGGCTTTGAAACATGGGACGTCTCTCAGGCAGAAGATGGTACTTCATGGCCTCCATCAACAGCTTTTGACATTCCAGATCATCAGAAAACATCTTGTTGTTTTCAAGATCTGCAAGGAGCTTTATTACAAGAGATGGAAAAGCAGCTTAATATAACAATCCTTTTAAGAGAGACAATTTCTTATTTTGAGATAGTGTGGAAGCAAATAAAGTCAGTCATAAAAACATTACTATAAAGTTAGTATATTAAAATAAACAATATGTTATTTCATAAAACCATTTAAGTAAGTGCAGTTATCTGCATGCATTTTCAAAACATTGCAGTGAAATATACTTTATCAGTTTTAAGTGTTTTATAACATTAAGCCTGTGCTGGAAAATGATGTGGCAGCTTTTCAAGAAGCACATTTTTTATGTTGTTTTATTGAATATTTTACTACACAATTCATTTTCATGAAGTTTTGTATGTATTTATTGATCTTGTTATGCCTGCAAGAAATGTCAGCAGAACTGCTCATTGTTACAGTTTTGACTAAGTACAGTTTTGACAAAAAAAAAAAAAAAAAAAAAATTCATTTCTGTTGTTTATTTACCTCACAGCAAGCAGCATGACCCAAGCCAATGAATGAGATAACTTGTGCATTTGATGATATTTTCCACATATTTTTTTTATTCATTAAAAACACTCCAACAGTGCTTTAAGCTGTTTTTTCCTGCATATATTCACAATAAAGTGAAATATAAAATTTGTATGAGCATAACTAGATTTTGAAAGTAATGAAAGTAATGAGAATAAAGCAGCAGTGACTAAAAAGCAGCAATATTTTTACATTTCAGATCCGCCAGGTTATATGCTTATCTGTATCTGGTCTTATGTAAATTAGGATGACACAATTGTAAAACAATGCTTCTTCATAGAAATAAAGCATTCATAAAATATGAGACTTGTGTTTAAAACAACAACAATCTGTACATAACCTGATAGAACATACAGTACAGCTCTCATACTGGATTCATCACTAAGAGGAAAGAATTAAGAAGTGATTATTGCCAGTGCACTAGTTGGAGATATACTGGGCAGTGTTATCCTAAATATTCCCTGGTTTGTTTAATATGACAGAAAAATGAAAAACTTTGACAGCTGAGTTCTCAGCTACAAATATCAGCAAAAATATCATAATCCCGATTACACCTTTTCTTCAGACACCACTTATGACCCTTTAATTTGCAATCTCACCTGTGGAGGAAGAAGAGGCAAGCGGATGTAGGCGAGAAGCACCCCGAGGTCCTGTTGTCGATGCTGGACATCATACCGTACCCACATCATCAAAGCCTGGAAGATGGTTTCCTCGTCGGGAACGTTGATGTCATCGCTGGAGAGCAGTTTAACAATCTCAGCTGTGGGAAGTAGCAGGAACTCTTGGTTTTGAATGACCTCCAGGAAGTGTTCCTGGAACATAGAGGAGACATGTAGGAGGCAGATAATCATCAGTCATTAGTCGAGGAGTATGTGTGTGTGTGTTATCTTCCTATACCTATGAGGACCAAATGTCACACAGAGAGGTAAAGAAAAATAAATGAAAAGGAGATAGAGAGGTCTCTGTATATGATTTCCAACAACTGATAAGCACACTGAAATACTCTCCATTTCTCAAACTTCTGAAGGAACAGATGAAAACGTTATCTGTCTGATTTAGCTCATTAAATCAGATGATCCACATAGCAGCAGGCTACAAATCAATTTGGCATAAAGCATCTTGAAAAAAAGCTTTTTTGTGAACTCATAAACCATTTCTGCTGCTGACCGTATATGGAACTACTAAGTCTTTTAATGAGAAACAGAATGGCACTGCACACCAGCATCACCATCTCACCAAGATGGTGTCATGCTCTAAGTTTTGTGGAAGCTGTTCTCTATTGCCTTCCTAAAGATTGATCTTCCATTTACTGGCCAGAAGCCCAGGCGATATTACAGCACTGCATGGCTACCTCTTCAAGGACGTTGTCTCTGGGCAGTTCCATTAGAGATGATGCTACATAAAACACCCCCCCCCCTTCTCTGCGCCTGTACATTATGTCCAACATTGCAACACATGAAAGACATGCAGAGCAATCCTTGGGCATAATCACGCCCCGTTTCCTTTCTGTGCAAAACAGCTGGGCATTAATTATTAGGATGCCAGAATAACTGACAAATCAAATGCTCGCTGCGGAGTAGATGCTCAACAATTACACAAAACAAGCACACTATTGATCATCAACTTGCAACAAATTACAGTGTCTTCGTCCGATCTATTATGAGAACAGATCTTGAAAGCTTAACACAAACAGCCATAATGAAATGAGGGACATCTATTGATCTGTTGTGGTAATGCTAGGGGAGGAATTCCATCCAACTCTTTGACATAACATTAGACCAATTATTTGTAATTGCTAGCCCAGAACAGCTGATCACAAAATTTAAAATCACAACAGAGTTTGTTTCATAAGCATTTAAAAGGATGTGTTTTCAGATGCTGGCAAACTCATTGGTGAGTAAACTGCCTGGAAAACAAGATCAGTGGGAGAGGATACTAATTGATTTAACTACTGCAAAAGAGTAATTGTGTAATAACAGTGTTCTTAAGAGGGAGGATGCTGATGTTTAATTGGCGGGAGGCTTGGAGAACTACCTTTCAAGAACTTTACCATTACCATGTAATTTGCAGAGGCTGGAAAAGACAGACTTCTGTATGTCATTATTTTCTAAAACTGCGATTCATTTAATAAATCTAAATCCATTAGTATTCATCGAAATACGTAACTGAAATATAGTTTTATTGCTGAGAAGAGGTGCTGTCATCTTGAACAATAAAATATTACGTTTTTTTCTTCCGCAACATAAAAGGGCAGCTCTTTCATATAGGAAGGGGATGTCAGAGGCAGATCTCAGCTGCTGCTCTCAACCAGGAAAAACAAGCTTATCAAAACACAACTTGCTCCACTTAGTACCCAGAGGATGGACATCCAGGAAGCCCACAGCTCTCCCTGCTCATTACTGAAGTGATTGAACGGGAAGTTGGCCCTCTTGTGCAGTTTGATGATTAGATTAACCTCCTGGTCATGGATGGGGCCTCTGTAAACAGGCTGAGCAGATGTCCTTTAGGAGATAACGCCTGCCTAGTGTTGTCACTTCTGCGTGGCCAGCAAGACGTTATCTGACAAATATGGGCATAAATCTTAATCCAATGCAAATAATCCTCATGGACACATAGAAATCACATTTTCATGAATCTGGCAGCACACTAATCAATGTGTGGAAACATGGTATCTCGTTCTGACAGCCACATAACCAAATTGGACAAAGTGCAAGCATGAAACTATTCAATTTCTATTCAAATGTGCATGTCACCCAATTCTCTGCAGAAATTAGATGATACAAATAACCAAGACACCAAAAGGCCCTTCTTTTACACGTTTTGACAGGTTATTTAAGTTAACTACCCACAACACAGAAGATGGTCACAAATATTCTAATATGCTATGAACAGTATATCCTACCAAGATGTTATCAATATGTATACATATTGTATTAACTGCCTGGACCGAAAAAACAATGGTTATCATGCAGGGTATGATCAGAGTTGATGTGAGGACAAAAAAATCCAGATGAGTGTTGAGATCCTCCTGTCAGCACCTCAGATTATATAGAGTTGAATTAATTTAATTCACTATGGTGTGCACCGACTTTTATATTGAAAATACATATAAAGGTCGTTAAAGTTAATTTTTAAATACTCTTGTTACTTTTATAGCTTTCATTACTACAGCTGCCTCTGTATATTCATGCAACTAAGAGTCACTTTGAGAGTTCAATTCCTTATTACGAAATGAATAATTTAGCCCACCCAACCATGTAAATGTGGTCTGCCTCCGTTTGCCCACCTACCATGGTGTAGTTATGAGCCACATTGAGCAGGTCCACGCAGCCCTGGGCGTCTGCAAAGGAACGTATTCCCAGACAGTTGGAGGGATGAAGCTGTTTCATTAGAAAGTTACAGCAAACCTGGATGACTTGTGAAAGCTGGAGGAGACAAGCTGCAGCCAATAAACTCTCAATGGTCTCCTCTTTCAGCTCAAGCACACCTGCAATGTCAGGACAGGCAAAACACATTTTTATGTTATGGCTGAATGAAGCTGCCAATGACCAACACTTTAATCAAGGAAATGGCAACAAATAATAGTAGTGAAATTTAATAAAAAATTAACAGCAAAAATACTTGAAGAATAATTTCTAAAAACAAACAGCTGATGCAGATTGTGACTGAAACAAAACGTAGAAGATTTATCAAAGGGCAATTTGCTTGGTAAAATAAAGCACTTCTGTACTGAAGTGTTGTCCAGAGATGAATTGCTTTATTGATCCATTTTAATCACACTCGATTTCAGAAGTCTCATAACTACTTACAAGAGCTAGTGAATGTCTTTATGAGCACTCACCAGTGTAGGCGAAATGAACCAGGGATCTGAGGGCCTCTGGATCCACTCCCTCCATCTTTATCTCCTCCTGCTTTGCCTCTCTCACGTCGCTGGTGAACATAGCAGCAAAGTAGTCTGACACAGCACTCAGGACCAGTCTGCCATGAAGAAAACATCATGAATGAATGCTCTTGTACTGTACATCAGCTTAAATGCCTGAGGTATATGCTGATTATTTGAAACGATTAGTGGATCAATCCTGAATCCCTCAAATCGGTGGCATGCTCTCCCAGCTAAAAATAGACATCAATAATGAAGTGACATCCCTCCTGACATCTGATTGCAAAACAGCACTGTGTGCCATAAAGACTCTGATGCCTGTTCACGTTCATCGCGCAGTTTACTTATTTGTAGTGGTAGCAGGGTATTGTCTCCGAAAACTAGCTTGACTTCCAGCTGTTGCACCTGTCATTTATTGCCCCGTTTCCCGTTGGTGAAAACAGAATTTTGTCGTGCGCATGCGCATTGAGGACAGTCCCGGGCCCGTTGACGGGAGTAGAACGCGGAACAGGTGAGTTCGAGACGTTTTGACGTCGCGGTACGTCACGCGTCACGCGCAGACGTGTGACTGACTGTCCGTTGAGAGGCAGCGGCGTCAATCGAAGTATCACAGTAAAGATTAGCGGTAAATGTGAGAGTTTGAGACACAACCTCGTGAAACAAGTAGCTAGGTACTCAGGCTGTGTGCGAAGAGAGAGTTAGTTAAAAGTTAGCATAACAGTGTATGAGCACTTTAGGCTGTTTGTCACTAAATAAATGCGAGGACTCCTCAAGACTCAAGTTCCCGCGCCTCCCTTGTGCTTCCCAGCTACAGTCCAGAGGATGAGCCAGGAAAGGTTAACACTAAGGCAGGTGAATGCAGGATTCATCATCGTCACTGTGTCATTATCAGTCAATAGTAAACATTTTGAAGAGAAGTGACTGTAAGATAAAGTACTGTGCAAATGTCTTACAGTCATGTCTTAGGCAAATGTCTACATGTCTTAGGCCACCCTTAATTTGTTGTTTTAGCAATGCTAGCAATGCAATACAACCAGAAAATATAGGAAATGTGTATGCAATATTAAAAAACAGAAATCTGTTTTATAATAACAGCATCCATAGGGTAAAGTGACAAGTATTTAGTGTGACCTCCCCCAACACGCAATAGCAGGAACCCGGCTCCTAAACCTAAATGGAATTGAAACCTAATTAATGTCATTGCTAACACCTGTATTTGTCGACTATTTCATGTCAAAACGATGCTGTGAAAAAGGTCCATTACACCAGGTTTGTGCAAGACATGCTTGACATTACATACATGTTGTATGAGGTTATCTCATTGGAAGCTGCTAATATGTATAAGACCAACCTTCAATCACTTAATAAAAATTTTGCATCAGCAAGGCCACTCTCAAAGGGAAACCAGCAAACAAACTAGATTCTCAAGATGTGGTATTTAAGCTGTTATTAATAATTATTTGAATTATTTGTTATCTGAAGAATCAGGAGAGGTCAAGGACAAAAAAAAGGACTGGAAGGTCAAGAAAACATGATGAGTTTCTTCTTTGAGAAACTAGAAGAAGTGCAGCAAGGGCCTCGCTCAGCATCTGGCAGCTTCATAGGGATGAAGCCAAGTTGATCCTTTTGCAGTCCGAAGAAGCTTGATCAGGAATGGTCATTGTCATTGTCAAGGGCAGCAGCCAGGAAACTATTTTTTTTTGTAAGAGGAACACAGTGAAAAGGTTAAGATATGCTAAAACTCACAAAAATTGGAATGGAGATCAGTGGAAAAAAAAGTAGTATGGAGTGACAAATACAAGTTTTGAAGTATCTAGTTTCTTTGCTGATTTCCCTTTGAGAGTGGCCTCGCTGATGCAATATTATGATTTTACCTCTGTCAAATTCTGTGATCTTTGGCATTTTGAATGGAATGATGTGATTGAAAGTTGGTCTTATACATATTAACAAGTTTCCTATGAGTTCAACTCACAACATGTATGTGTATGTAATGATCAAGCATGTCTTGCACAAACCTGGTGTAATGGACCTTTTTCACAGCATCATTCTGACATGAAATAGTATGACAAATAAAGCCAGGTTCCTGCTACATCTCAAGTGTAAGAGGAGGTCACACTAAATACTTTTAATACTATATAACACTATAGAACACTATGTTTTACAATACTGCATACACATTTTTTTCAGTATTTTCTGGTTGTATTCTAATAAAGAAACAGAAAAAAATATATATGGTCATTATAGCATTGCTAAAATAACAAATCTGATTGTTCCCTAAGACTTTTGCACAGTACTGTATGTTTCCTCTATTCTGCAGATGTGATGTGTTTGCTGTCAGTTCAGACAGTAATAATCCTGAAACTGCTACATCCAGGAAGGAGAAAAGGGAAGATGTCCAGGCAGAGAGCAGCAAGATTCAGGAGAGAGACTCTCAGCACAGGAAAGACAGGAAGCACAAATTCATGAGACAGGACACGCCCTGAATAAGAGAGATTTGCTACTGTTGCTGTCATGTAAAGGTATGTTTTACCCTGGTCCACGCGTTTCAAGAGAAAGACCAACTCTTTGCAGTATATTGTATCACGTTATACTGTTGGTGCAATAATTTCATTTAGTACTTGTTTTAACAGTGATTTTTACCATGTCTGTGCTTTTAAACCACTGGAGGAGACTGAGTAACTAACTTCCCTCACATTCTGTATCATTCCACTTTGTCAGTGTATGATGAATGAAATTACCCTGCATATTTCATGTTGCTAATGGCTACACTGGTCAGACTTGCAATTATGTGAATTCATTTGTCTAGCTCTCATAACACTGGATGATTCATGAAGGAAAAGAGAGATCACATGGCATTATGAGTAATTGTGACAATCCAATAGTCTTCTTCCATGTTTCAATAATCTTCCTGTTTCTAATATTCAGAAAATATTCAGATCCCTTAACTTTTTGCACACTTATCTGAGTAACTCAGTAGCCTATAATGACAAAGAGAGAGCATGCTTTTATACTTTTATGCAAATTAATATAAAAAAAAAAAAAAAAAACTCAAATCTTTTATTTACGTATCTACATTTAAGTATTCAGACTCTCAATTCAGTACTTTGTGGAAACGTCTTTGGCAGAAATGACAGCAAGGCTTCTGCAAGCTTTGCACACCTGGATTGTGGTAGTTTATCCCATTTTTCCTGACAGATCCTCTCAAGCTCAGTCAGATTAGATGTGAAGTGTCTGTGAACTGCCATCCTCAGGTCTCTCCACAGATGCTCTGTAAGGTTTAAGTCTGGGCTTTGCGACGTGTCCTGAACCACTCCACTATCTTGGCTGTTTGCTTCATGTCATTGTTGTGCTGTTGTACTTGACCACAGTCTAGAGTGCCACAGCAAAGAGTCTGGATACTACAGAAAATAAGAGATTTCAGTGTTGGATTTTTAATAAATCAGCTTAAACTTCTAAAAACGTGTTTTCACTGTGCCTATTGGTTATTGAGTATGGGAGTATAGATTAATGGGTAAAATGGTAATTTATCCTCATAAAATTTGCCTTAACACAATAAGGTAAAGCCACTGTGTATTTATTATATCATGTGTCATTTATTATATCCATCCCTGATTTACTTGGCTGTGTCCTAAGAGCAATTATAAAGCCACACTGACACAGACAGTCAGAGAGCTGTTTGTTTTACCCAACTAGGTCACTGATACTTGTTTCTCTCTGTTGAGCATTCTGGTTTCTGTTTCATGACTGTCTGGATGAACTAACAAAATATGCCAGCGGACAAACATACAAGCACAGGCCTTCAGTCAACATCAGGGATGTTACAACCAAGGGTTGGATGCCCAAATATTGACACCCCTATGTAGTGAATCACACTGCTCTTCCATGTATCAAATGTGCTGTGGAAATGAGTAAGGGCTGAGATGTAATTAGATCACAGTAGTGTACATTATTTAGACTAGTGAACATGGCGTTAGCTTATCGTTTCTGTTAACTGTCTCCTGAAAATCAAAAGAATTTTGCCTTACATTTCAAAACGTAATCAGTTATTGCAAAGATGGATTAGAATGACAAAATATGTTTCAGCATCTGAACTGTGGTCAAGACCAAAGCCTAGATGCACATATTGACATTGGCTTAAGTGAATCCAGATGAGCTTCTTAATTAAAGCAGACGCAGGTGTAAAATAATAAAATCAAAGCAGACAGAGGCACAAACACCAACCTGTGAGCTGGTATCTTGTGATCTCCTGCTATCAAAAGGACATCACACAGCTGCTTGTGCTGGAGGTAGGTCTCCATCTTACGAAAAGTCTGCTCTGCATGGTTTGTGGCCTGGAAAAACTCATCTGAGGAATTGGTGTTCATTCTGGTGAAGGTGCTCAGAGCCAACCTGTAAGGAGGGAGGAGGAGAAAAAAGATGTGGTGTGACTAAAGCAACATAGTTAACTACGGTAACTACGGCATATTTGCTTTGTTTGCTGCTTATAATGTAGATTTTTGGCATTGCACCAGAGCCCATTTGCTCCTGCTACAACATGGCACAAAGTCTCTTCTAAATCAAAAGATGACTAATACAAAAGAAACCCAAACCACATGTGAAATTAATGAGGACATTTTAATTTAGGAAGACAAATTAATTAATTTTGCTCAATGTTTACCCCCACTGTCCAAGTATAAAATAAAAAAAGAAATTAAAGAGCTGTACACTGCAAGATAAGAGACAAATTATTGAGGACACAAAAGGGCTTATTTGGACACATGGCACTGGATCCTTTATTCCCTGTGGTACATCTGCATCTTTCTTGCCACTCTAAGCTGAAATTAAAATTGTTATGGACTAAACTCTGCACATAAATGGATAACTAAGTGCTTCAATCCAATGGGACAAGCAAGCACCACAATCTGTGCAACAGCTTCCCAGACACAATTTCCTAATGTCTGTATGCATACATGCCTTTGTGCCTTTTCCTGCGTGTGTCTGCATATCTGTGTGCTTTCCAAAGACAGGGACTTAACAAGTGAACAAGCCTGTTCCTCGCAGCATTGTGGCGAGGCTGGGTCTGTGTCCCCACAGGCTGCTAGATTACATGCTGTTTTACAGTCATCCAAGTAATCCCTCAGACTCGTGGCAAATAATGCAGCCCAATCACTTTGGTGTCCTTCATGGAGCAAGTCCACTCATTGACATTTAGGGTTGTTTGTTATGCCAAATAAACATACCCAAGCCGCCTCTCCAAGGGAATTTACTGTCATCTCATGGTGTCGCTGCTGTGTAAAGACTGATAGTGCGCAAGAAAAAATGTCACTGCTATTTAAAGAGATACTTTATGTCCCCACTCATTACCACTCATATGCTGATATGGGAGCTGCAAAAACCAGTAAAGTTACAGATATGTCAATACAAATGAACTGAAAACCCTATGATGCTTGGCAGCACAATGTATTGGCATATGCTAAGACTGATAATGCAGGGAGGATGGGGGGAGGGTTTATTGATGTCCTGATTAACACACTATTGCAAAGTTTTTAGCCGAGTGTGTGACTTTCTTCTCTTTGATTGCCTTAAGCAATGTTTTCCTTCCAGGAATTGTTTATATTGCTCTCTGGTCACTGCAGTATCCTATAGTCTAATCTTTATTGGGAGACTTTATGCTAAATGCAAGAGTAATTTATTGCCCTGTCACAATAATTCCCCACTGACTCTGGAGTCTGGGAGAGGAACACCAAACAAGACTGAATAAGCAATGCGGCCGTAAAACTAAGATGCATTGCCTTTGTATTGGCTCCAAGGCATGCTGTAAGGATTTTTCATGTCTACCAATCTCTCCGACACTAATTGCATTGGTATCACATTCTGGGGAGCAGTAAATTTCTCTGAGGTGTATAGTTCGCTTTCAGTAGTGAGTTGGATCATCCGAGGTATAGCCCAATTTTATCAGGGCACTAAAGCCCCAGAACACCTTACTCTAGAGAAACTGCTGTAAGGACGATGCTGTACATTGCACATTATGCAAGCAATTCAAAAAAGCCCCACCGGGCCTATGGATTTCTTTTGTGGTCTACAAACAATTTCATTGTACCGATGAGAATTATAAAATGGTAAATTAACCAACGAAATAGAATGAAATAAGCCAGAACAGTAGACCCATCCCACGTTAACCTACATGTTTCCATCAGCAAGCACATATCACCTGAAATTTGTCATTTGCGCCCCACACCTATCCAAAGCTATCACATTGCAATGTGACTAATTGGATCTGAGAAAAGACACTGCATACTCAAAAAAAAACACTGCTATGCAGGTGAAGGAAATGCTATGCAGTTTTTTCCCCTATGCTGTTAAGACTAGGAGTTTGTTTTCAGCCTGTGTCACTGAAAAATCCATATGCTGTTTTTTAAACATTAGATAAAGACAAAAAGAAAAGACACATTAATAATAATATAGAGGAATATACATAGGATTTAAAAAAAATATATGTTCAGTGTCCCTCCTTCTGTTCCATCTGCTGTGATCAAGTTCTCACTGCTGACACTGCCCTCCGAGATGAACAGTTCGACAATTCAAGATGTGCTTGCATCAGCCCAGATTAGCCGCGAGCTGTAAAGGTTATGAGTCAGACGTGTTGCTGAGAATCTCAGTCCTATTCCAACTAGTGTCAACTTCATCCCTCTACAAGAGGGAAAGTCATGCCTGCCTGGGCCAAATGGGAAATGTCTCTTTCAAAATGGATTATAACAGCCATTTGCCCCTCAAGGCTGCTGAGTAGCTTGGGTTGGGTTCACAATCCAACAACCCCTACATAGCCTCATGCGCCATGTGCCAAGTCTATATATTCCATGAGATCTTTATGCTTCTGTACTTTGACAGTTGGTATACTGCCATTCGGCTTTGTGTGGAAAGAAATACAGTATATACACTGAGTGTAATAATGATCCTTTCTGATAACATTCTTCTTCTGATGCCATTGTTATGCCAGACATACAGTACGTGCTCAATATCGATAATGATGTCAGAAAACCAGCTTCATACAGGAACCATGTCTTTTGAAATCTGTTTCAAATGTGGCCAGCAGTTGGAGTGGTGCAGAGGAAATTTGCCACAGCTATTAACAGAAATTAAATATTGCCTTCTTGTAGCTTTTCCCCTCAAAAAGAGTGAAGTTCAGGATAGTGCAATGTCTGTGAACAGATAGTGAGATATTGACTCCTGTTTTGAATATTACCAATATCTATCTATCTATATAGATATATATATTATCAAGAAGAGATAGACATTGCACAGTAAAAATAACAAATTATCAGTCAAATTCCTGTTGGTTTGAAGGTATGCATAATTAACATACAATAAGTGAGGTATCAGTTTGATGCCACTGAGTAATACTGTGCATATTAACACTGGACCTGCCTTTACAAATTGCATGCATGGAAAATTTTAATTCCGTTATTTTCAGTCACTGTTTTGTAATTCTGATGCTGAGCTGTGCATTTTAACAAAGGGAAATTTGGTGTAAGGTGTGTGTGTGTGTGTGTGTGTGTGTGTGTGTGTGTGTGTGTGTGTGTGTGTGCGTGTGTGCGTGTGTGTGTGTGTGTGTGTTGGGGGGCTGGGGGCGTCTTGTAAGTGAAAAATGTGCAGATCTGTGCAGAAAGCTCCTCATCACTTTGCTGATGGCAGGTTAACTCGCATAGTGTATGAGACTGTCATCACTGTAGGAACGTCCGTAATTTATTTACATCTGATGTCAGTGGGTAAACAAATTACTCCACAACATTGAAGTAGTGGGTCTTGGATTGCATGTGGTCTACTGTATAGATTAGATATTTTTAGATATGTATTTGCAATCTATCTAGGCTGGTGGTCTTAAGACCTTCAGACTTAAAAGCGCTTATGTTCTAATGCTAATCTGGAGGGTTTCTAAAACTGGGTGAATTATTTCACAAAGGAATTTAATAATTATTTTAACAATAATAATTTATATTCTAATGTGCATATTATAATAAACCCACTGGATATTTTCTAAAATACCTCCCTGTTTAATTTTTTGCCTACACTATCACATTTTCAGCTCAATCACTGTTGTCCAAACCTCTGTGATTCTTTTTCAATGCAAATTACTGGATGTGAGCCACAGGACATTGGTGAAATATGTCATGGCCCCTAATAGTGCCCATGTAAAATGAATAGAAAGCTGTGTCAGGGACTGTTTCCCTTGAATTAGGTCCATTCGTGGGAAAAAATGACTGATCCACATTTGAAATAAGTCCACCATACAATCTTGCTGTAGCTCTTCTCACTGCACACAATGTTTTGCTTCCATCTGACATGGCCTTGTTGCATATAAAATGCTGATTTGGCAAAGTTAAAAGACATTCAGAATCAGTTACATGTGATCACAAAATCTTCTAATCCCTGAGGATGTCATTTTGAGATTGCAACTGATGTACTGTATTTTGCAATTTACAGCATCTTAAGGACGCCTCCGCTGGATGTGTCACATGTAGAGCAAGACCCTATAAGCCTTGTGGTGTTATGAGGCATCCAACAAATATCTGAATTACTGCTGTTGACAGGGGGAGACGTGGTGGTATTTCTTTTCCAAGGCGAGAGAGAGAGAGAGAATTGAGATATCATTCAAACTAACAGCCTGCTGACTCAAGCCTCTGTTAGTGTTTATGTGGGAGAGGTCAGGGTTTCCATTCCATTCAGGTTAACTTCTGTCGTATATTCTCTGCCAACAATAGGGAGAGGTTATTTGGATGAGAATTGTGGGGACAGAAAAGTATACAGTTTATAGTAATGTAGGGGCATTAGGAGCAAAAGTGGGGGGGGGCAAGCTTTTATATCCTTAACATCTCTGTACATGCATACCAATCAGTTAGATGACAGACAGGAGAACACTAGAATAATAATAGAATGAGAACAGCATACTACAACATCACTGAGTTTTTAAATTGCTTAATTGGAAAACATGGTTAACTGCTTTAAATATAAAGATGAAGTTATGTTTCAGTAACTCAATGTTTCCAAGAGCCCTCCTGCCACATATAGCAGTACATAAACACATCAAATCCTAATCTCAGGGATAATTTTAAATGGATACTTTTTCCACATAATTTACTTTCAATTATGTGTTCAATCCCGAGTTAGCACACGCTGTTTTCATTGCCAGAATAATCAGTTTGACAACAATCACAAATATTAGTAACAGAAGTGAGAAACCAAATCAGTGAAAAAAATGGAAGGAACTGATGAAATGGAGTTCTTGTAGACATTGTATGAAAGAAAGTAATCACTGAGGGGCATGTACCACAAAATGACTGACATATTTTCCAGTGACAGAAGAACAGCTAAAACTTTTGTATTTTTCACAGCCAGCAGAACTCATTTCTAGAGCCAGCCTGAGGGATTGTGACAAATTATGTGTCAAGGATTTATGATGTGAGACGTAATAGGGCCACCCAGCTGGTGGAGTAAATGAATGTGCATATCTCAGTGACATCCACACATCTGCTTAGCCGCCGATGAACATGCAAGCCATGATGTGTCACACAGTCCCTGGCCTGATTCACGGTGCAACTTGGTACATCTACAGATGCAGTGTGTGTCCAAATGTCATTTCTAGCAACTGGTCCTTCACAGTTATCAAGTGACTGCATTTCCATCAAACATTGAAATGTGGCATCATGCAAAACATGGCTATATATTTCCCTGCTAACTGTGTATGTCAAACAAATTTTTGATGCCTGTCTGCTATTGAAGCCAATGAATGACTAGAAAAAACTGATTCCTTGTCTTAATAATGTAAAACAGTTACTGACTAATTCATTTATTTATGGAGAATGTGATGGAACTTTCTGTCAATATTCTTAATGATATGCTGCCATTAGAAGATTTATCTTCTGTGTACACTATAAAGAATTCAGCTAAGGAAAGGGAATAAACTCCGTTAAAGGACTTTTAGGTCATATTACATTGCTGATTCTCAAATTCATAAATAGGAAGCACCATAGTTTCATGATCCAACAGAGCAAAACCATTTTAATATTTCAGTATCATTGTCAAAATACGATGGCTGTGCTGTATTTTACATGGCCAGTATGAACTCAAGGCCCCCCTGAGAGCCAGAGAGTTACACATTTTTACTGTGAGGCACATCTTTTATGCATGCACTTTTCACACATAGGGACCCCAAAACATGAACATCTGCCAATTATGCCAGCACTGAGAGCAGAACGTTGAGCTGATTCCAAACTGTATTTTATTTTAACTCAGAATAATTCATGTTCTGTTCAGGCTGTCCACTGCCTGTAACATTATTTAATCTATATTGACACATTTTTTTTGTGCTGTAGGTAGAGAGTTGGTAGAATAGTATTTTATTTCTGTTCAATCAAAGCAAGCTTTTTCTAAAAGAAAGGGACTACTTCAGTTTTATTGTTCATTTCATTGCCAGGTGCATAGAACAAAAGCATGCAGAAATCAGAAAAGCTTAAGGAACAATCACCTTAGAATGTCACAGACAAGATAAAAGGAGAGTTGGTCTTTTCATCCTTGATATGAGGTGCTTTTAGTGTTCTGCCAGACAGTGCACACGCACACACACACACACAACCTCTAACCTGTTTACTTCCTGGAAGAAGATGTAGGATCACATGGAAGACAGGGGAAAAATACAGAACCTGTAAAGGCAGGGGGTGGGATTTATAGCTGGAAAAAACATCTATGACCCTGTGAATTTGAAATCAGAATTGGTAAAAAGATTTTGGTGGAAAATACATTCAATAACCTGTAGTGGCCAGTAGGTATGATAGATTTATAATAGATTTTGCCTTTTAAAGGGTTGTTTCTAGTGGCAGTCTAGATAATTCATGTGATTGCACTACCTCCTCTTTTTATAGGTCCGGGACACGATGTAATGGCTCTTTTCCGCTATCCACTTCTAACTCTGAAAAAATGCATTAGTGTACTGTGTAAAAACTAAATACTCTCAGGAACCGGGCAAAGGCACACTGTGCATATAATCTGGACCACGACACAGACAAGTGGGCAAAAAAAGACTTTGCTTTCGGTCCACTGAATAATTAACAGGATGCTTTATTGGTGTATCCTGCCTAACATGCTGTGGACAATGAGAGTGAGCTCCCCAGGTGAGCCATGGTGGCAGGTGCCTAGCCTGAGTAAATTGGAAAATGATAGTTGTGCATCTCATCTTAATTAAAGGATCTACATGCAGCATGGCACAGCAAATGTTGAATGAAAGTTAAAATGTTGTAGACACACTTCATACACAGTATGAATGAATTAAATCTCAGAGATGTTGAAACAAGATTTTAAGTATGACAATTATGTGCTAAGCAAATAACATTGATTGCTTAAGGCATGGTTGTGCTCATATTTCCTTGTCACAAAACACCATTCTTACTTTTTAATCCTCACTTTGCGCCTCATCAGACTTTCCCCAAGATGCAGATTTATTTAGCAACTATACTTTTACCATTAAATGTGAGGGAACCATGTGTTACCAAAATAGTATCCTGCTAACTGAGCAAAAAATATTCTCAGAAAGTGACTGATGTGGCACTACATAATCAATCTTGTCTCTTAAATATCTAATACCTACAGTCATACCTCTCTCTGGCCTCCACCTCTGCAGATTCCTCTGTGCTGCTTTTCACATCTTCCTGGCCAGTGTTGGTGTCCTCTTTCCTCGTGGCACTGGGTGAGGAAATGTTTTTTGAAGTCTCCTCGTTGACCTGGAGACCTTGGATGGTGTTCTGTTGATGGTGCCATGATTGATGCCCTGCTCTGACATAGACAGGCGTGGGCCCTGGCGTTGGTGCCAAAATGCTGTGGACTGGGCTGTTAGTCTTCCGTAGTCCAACACCTCTTTCCCGTGAGTGACTCTTCAGCCGTCCCTGGGTAGGTGTCCCTCTGTGGTCCAGGCCATCCTGTTGGATGTAGCTTCCCACCCCGCCAACGCCACCACCTCCACCACCAGCCGAACCTTGGGATGAATGGCTAAACCAGCGCCAGCGGAGCCTGAGGATCTGCTTTACATCAAATTCCTTCTTCCCCGACACAGACATCCTCCTCTGGGTTTGGAGACGAAGGCAATGGTACGTTGAGTCCCCAAAAACATGGAGAGCAGAGAAGAGAGGAGCCTTGGTTTCAGTCCTCACTGACTACAATGTGCCTCTCTTCCGTTATTGTCTCACTACTCTCATGACCACCCCCTCCTCCTTCTATTACTCCTCCGTTGTTCTTTTAGTGGAGATGGAAAGCAGTCCTCTGCAGCTTTTGTTCCTATGCCTGAGACTACTACCCTCCCTCCAACTCTCCCTCTCTGTCTTTCTCTCTCTCTTTCCTCCTGTGCTGCTGCTGCTGCTGCTGCTGCTGCTGCTGCTGTTGCTGCTGTTGCTGCTGCTGCTGCTGCTGCTGCTGCTGCTGTGCCGCTGGAGCTGAGTTAATGCACATGCATGATCCACACACCCTCCCCTTTGCCTCCCCTTCGCTTTCTCCCTCTCTCCCTCCTTGCTTGTCTCTCCTGCATGCACGCACGCATGCACACACACACACACACACAGTGAGAGGTAGACACATATACCCTGCAAATAAAATGAGAAAATCTCCCGAGCCCTGCCCAGTCCCCTCTGCTGCTGTTCTGTGTCCCTGTGTGACTATGTATGCTTGTGTGATATCAAGGCTGGGGGAGGTGGAGGATCATGGAGCCAGGATGATGAGGTCACACCTTAACAAAGTAAATCACTGCTTTCTGAAGGAGGGAAGAGGGGAGACTACTAACTACACTGTATGATCAGGACTATTAGGCGCTTGTAATACATTCCTGTATGTGCATACACCCGCATGCTCATCCATTAACTGAAAAGCAGGGATACATTAATAACTCATAAATAACCAACACACATCAACTCATGCTGTTAAAGGCAAGAAATTTATCTCATACTAACACGCATCTGTGCAGGCTGCTATTCTCGCATCAAACAGAATCCCATGGGGATTGTCTCAGTGTAGGTAGCCATGCAGAAAAAATATTCTCCTTCACTGTCTTGGAAGCTCCCTGCGATTACAAGTGAAAAACTACATACTGATGAACTTTCAAGGTCAGTAAGCTCCCTTATCCCTCGTCAGGGCTTCAGAAAATACTTTTACATTTCAAAAATAGATCCTGCTACTGCATAATTTTAATATTCTGTCAATGTAGATAATGGAGATACTGCAACTAAACTACTTCAAAGGCATAGGGGTGGTGAAACAGCATACAAGGTAATTTGGGGACATTTGATCAATGCTGACAGCATCACCAGCATATGAAAAGAGTGGCAGGTATTTTGTCACCACTATTGGATCTGGGTGTTTTAGGCACTTTTTTAAATCCAGTTGACAAAGGAAACCGTATATGCCCACAGGACAGGTGGTAATTGGATTTAGAAATGAATTGTGAACCATGAAAGATTGTGAAACACAACACGCTATTCTAAGCTTATTCTACCTGCTTGATAGTGCATAGCATCTGGTTGGGATTTATAGATTTTTACACTGGATTTACTCAGTCAGTGTTAATGTTCTGAGCATCCTATTAACACTTTGTTTTAAGGAAGCTTACATATTGAAATTCATGTTCCTGTAAAATGCAATGTACTCGTTCCAAATTTTGCCTTCCATTACAAAGGTGAGAGGAGAACCTTCCACTCAAACTGCTAGATTTCAGTAATGTGCAATCTCTCATCCGCCTCCACCACCTCTCACTGCAGGTTTGCTACTGTGTTGAATGGTATCTACCTAAAGGAAAACTGCCTATTTTATTTGATGACATATTTTAAACTCCCAGACTTTGCCCTCTATTCACTGACTATAAATTACATATTTACAGCTAAGGATCATATGAACATTATTTCTTGCCAATCACAAATTATTATTCCTTGCTCAATGAAGCATCTGTATATGCTTTACAGCGCACTAGTCCTTCCTACTAATATTAGATGAGAACATATCTAAGTCTTTTTGTTATCCACACATGCAAAACAACACAATTAAGAAAAGGATTAATACACAGATTGGGATTTTCCCATACTAATATAAGAAACATGCATTAAAAATATTTAGGTCAATGCATTATTCAAATCACTCTATGGTAGAAACTATAGAAAGGTGGATAACTGCACCTCTGAATCATTCTTTGTTTACAGCCAAATGTTTATGCTAATGATACAATAAGAATGGATGGGCTTCAAACATTATTTTCACAGTTAAGAGTCAAAACATTGAATATTTAATAAGAGTTGACTCTGGATATAAAATCATTTACATTGTATTATATTATTCTACAGCCCAAAACAACCAGTATACAGTGGCCACTCCCCACTGCAGACTCTGATAACTGGAAAAGTTTATGCACATTCCTTAAACTGATGTATCCACCACAGCACCAGTTCATTTGCTTTGGGGTTTTATTTGTGTGTAAAAGACGCCATCTTAGTTTGCTATGTCTTTGACCTTCACCTTTAGACATTAACAATTTCACAACCAAAATTACAACCATCTATGGCTCAGTGACTGATTTTCAATAATTTAAACAGCATAGCATTTAGAGGTACAGTGTTTATTTATCGTAACTTAGTTACTAACACGTTTAAATGTATATAAAATAATTGTGTTACTAACCGTACTTTGCTGTTCTATGATCAGAGGACACCATAAACTACTAGCTTAAAACAGAAATGATAATTATACTGAACTGACTAAAATGATAACAGGTAATCTTATTCCCCATACTAATACTATTGCCTGTGAATATTTCAGTGACAGCCTAATGATGCATTTTCTTGGTTATGTTTGTTATTCCTTGCTAATAGATTTACATCATTAATCACTAAATATCGTCACTCCAGGTAGAATTAGCTGTATGCATAAACTCACGAAAAGAGAAGAGACTTTATATCCTCTTTATTTTAATCATTGGACAGAAATTCTACTCATGAGCCCCCCATAGTCCATAAGGCACATAATGCTCCTTTGCAGTAGAAACCTTTTTAAACCAAATGTATTATGAAAGCATCTGTTACAAAATTATCTTTAAAGACAGCTGTATATGCTGTGTATCATACCCAAAGCACATTCAGAAACTGGAATAACAATTCCTCTAAAGTCTCTCATTGCCACTAAAAACAGATTCATGCTGAAGCTAACCTATTTTTAATGCTTTAATGCATCATCTGTATGACAATTGAGTCTGAATAAAAGCTACTATTATTGTTTAATAAAACAAATAGGATATTCCATGGACTTTATCTATTAGTTGAGAAAGTGGAGTTGTATCATACTAATAAAGGCCTTTTAGAGTGAGATATGATCTAATGTATAATAACACATCACACTGGGTAACCTCTTTTATTCTTGCAGAAGTCAAGGACACCATCTGGCTTCACCATGCATGACACATGAGATGTCAGATGTCAGAGTGGTGTGGTAAACCACATTATCATCCAATATCTGCCTCCCCCAGTGAACATACCTGCTTGCTTATATGGCCATTCTTGCACTAGCAATCAAGCTGTTAAATGTTTTAAATGTCTGTGTGCTACTGGAAGAAACTGTGTAATATATTAATGAATGTAAATCAAAAAAAAGCCAAGTACCATGTAAGAAAAGCAAAGCAACTGTAATACTAGAGGTCAAAATTAATGACGTGATCTGCTATCTGATGGTCTTGAAGCATTATTTGTGGTTATTTTACTTCATACTGCCACGTATACTATTGAGTATTCTTAACATGTGAGGAAACCCCCTCCAGCCCCAGCTACAACAGCAAGATCCTAGCATGAATGTCAACTAAATGCTTATTGGAAAGATGAAAGGTTGGCCTCACATGTCAAATTCAATGATGTGCTGGGCAGAGATACTTCAAATATAATTCACCATTGTCCATATTCATGGGAGTGGAGTTTATATGTCGCTCAGCACATAAAAATGCAATGAAAAAACAAACACACACAGTAACTTATTCACATAGTCACCATTACTCATACAGCATTTACACTCAAGCATACAATTCACATATTAATTGTTTAATTGAAATTTTGAACTAAGATAAATAATTTTCAAATAAAAGAATTCTTTGCTGAAATATCCCTGACCTTGTATGTACATGATCAGTTTGAAGAAACAAGTTTGAGCCTTTTATTACAGAGGTCAGGAGAGAAAAGTCAAGAATTTATGAGAAAATGACCTTTAATGTTCCGCTCGTGGCTCAACCGGCAGACAAGGTTGCTGTACCTCCTGAATCAATAGCATAAACGGCTTTAGACACACGTCAATGGAACCAAGTTACCAGAATGCATAATAAAAAAGCTGGCTATTAGTTAAATTTAAATCTCTACCTCACAATACCGTCCATTGTAGTAATATATAATATATGTATAATAAATGTTCATTAACACCAAATTTCTATGGGAACCTCTGTGGGAAAACAATCAATCAAAACAATCGCATTTTTCTTCTTACCTGAGAAAATCTTACTCCTCAACATTCAAATGGGGGAATTATTACAGAGCTACATGTAATCCAGCAACTGACACACAACTCACAACTGTGCAGAACTGTTCAAATTTTTTTCTTCTCCTATGTACCTCTGTTAGCCCAGAAATGTTTGCCTCTCCAGAAAGGAAACAGGCATTTTCCTCTTTTAAAGGAAATTCCTGATAAGCTCCTTCCTCTGGACTACCACAACAATTGGATTCATGCAACCAGGAGCACTGGGATCACATCCTGTGTTTGAGGCACAGCTGTGCTTTTACAAAGCCTACCCTGCAAACTGTTTCTGTTCATAATTACTGAAGTTCACCCAATGCAGTTCAAGTACTTCTAGTCAAATAGAGACAAATATTAATAAAAAGTTCTATAACTGTATAATAATGCGGCTTTGTATGTGTTGGATAAGTTACACACCAGAATGAATTGCTCACAAAAAGGTCAGTCAACATCTTAAGTGTTTTTAACATGTATATATAAAAACCTTGTAACATTGGTGGTGTATCATTTAACCACTGAGTGGCATATTCTTCATTTATCTTGCAAAAACCCATCAATACACAGTTGTATTATAAGTATTTTAACGGACCTTAAAATATTTTCCCCAAATGATCCTATTCTATTGAACTACTGGGTATATAATGTAAACAGTGTGATAGTTTTGAAAGTGCAGGATGATATCTCATTAATAACAAAATTGTACAATAATCCACATGTACATCTACAAGCTTGTTTTACCATGAGGGTGATCTTTTTTTATCCTCGTCCATAAGCTTTCCTTTAAATGGCTATAACTGGTATTTTCAGTACACCAATGTATTTAAATGACAATGTGGAAACAATGACAATGACGTGATAAACCTTCAAAGAATTATCACCTGATTCTGCTTCTATGATCTATTGTGCTTCACATAGATGGTTTGGCTTATTAGCTGGTGAAAATAATGGAGCATTTGGTGGCTAAAACAACTTTTCCCATTAGGAGTATGTAGAAACCAAGAACATTAGAGTGAATATTGGACTTATTATTATATTTGAAAAGTGGCCAGAAACATGACAAAATGAATATTTTTTAGTAACGTCCACGTCTAAATATGCAAAACTATTCATAATTTGTTTACTCCAGTACCCCTAATACTTGCTAATCTTGTTGCCATTTCATTACCATAGAACATGTGGATGCATATCAAAGCAGAAGATTCACCACTTGATGGTCTGACAGTGATATGACATAAAACAGGTAAGTTAAACTCTACACATACAGGAGGCACACAATAACATGGTCTCCCCCTCCTATATCCAAATGTGAAACTTGTGGCCAATAATCTTAAGTGCACTTTGTATGAGCTTTTACTTCATATAGTCAATGTATGAGTTTAATGTTTGACAGAAACAGGATACAGGCTAAGAACATATCCATAGGGGTCTGCCCAATAAATTGAAATAGACCTAGTATCCCACTCATTATAGTTATTTTCAGTTTATCTTGATATGTATGCCTTGCTTTATGAATGTACTGTATGCACACTGATAAAATGTATGTTAAGTGATTCAGTTCACTTTGTGTTTCTTGTCATTAACTGTTCTAGTGTTTGCTGTTTTTTCTGCATCAATGGTTTATACATGGACAAAATAACTAACATGGAAATAGACATGGACAAACCTAAGTGTCCATTTCATATTGTATCATATCATATCATTAAGGAACTAGCAGATACTGATTTAAGAAACATTATAAATTCTATAAATCATTTTATTTAGTTTATTTGGCAGAATGCACAACAAAAGAATGTTCTATATCCACCATATCTGGTCAAAACTATGCAACTGTCTATCAATGCAGATTTTGTTTGCAAACAAATCAAATAACATCAAAAAGTGACTGTTTATTTGTGACATTGTTTACATGTTCATAAGGATTGTGTACAAAGAGAGAGTGACAAAGAAAATAAAATACATAGGATCATAAAACAGGTAAGAATGAAAACGATCAGATTAGGAGGCAAAACATGTTTAAAAGACACTAAGCAAATGCTTATTTTTGGTAAACGGCATAAATTTTATGGGTGAATACATTTTCTTAAATGTGAACAGGATGTACTGACAGCATTTAGAGAGTTGATCATTTCCAAACAGTGATTGTCTTTGCAATTATGGTATCTACAACACCATCACATTTTAGAATGTATTACACAAGGTCACCTCTACATTGCATATATGCACTGCTGCACTGATTACATAATATCAAAGCTTGAACATAAAATCATTTCATACATAAAAAAATGTGACTGTATATCTGTGTCTGGTGTATAAACAACATTTTCCTTCAAAATAAGTACGGAAACTATCTTTTCTGTGCAATAGACCCTTGAATACAAATATACCACACCTGTTCATTAACAACATTCATTTAAAAGAATGAAATAAGACACAATGGCAAACCCTGTAATAAACTATTGGTGAATATTTGGTAAAATGGCATATTTTCAATAAATCTGGACTATGTACAAAAAACAATATTTATTATTACAATACAAATTAATCTTATTTACACTTTTAAGGGATTTTAAACAATCTCATGCCATTCTGTAAGAAGAATTACTCGGTCAGTGACACTGAGATGACTGTGTATGTCCCCTTTAGATTTTAAAGAGTTAAAGTTTTAAGAATTTACCATATTAGGAGGACGCATTTGAGTGTACATGAGAGAGTTTAATTCACCTTATAATTGATCATTTTTTCGGTGAAACAGTTAGTTCAACTCTTGGGAACCTAAAACCACCTCTTGAACCACTGTCACTGCTGGAAGATGAAGACAATCTTGACTTTTTAGAGGGTAGAGAAACACCTCCCTCTGCTCCTGCTTCCCTGTCCTCACCAAGTGTCACTTCATATGAGCCCTTTGACTTTGAACCAAAACCTCCAAAGGTGCCAAACTTCAGCTTCCCTTTCTTTCCGCTAACCTTGCTTCCTCCAAGATCTAATGAAATGTCGCCACCCTCGGCTTCTAAATGAGTTGAAGTGGAACTGGCTGCAAGTCCACCTTCATCACTCAGAGAAGAAGACCGATGCCTTGATTTTTTGTATAGATCCAGTGAGGCTGACTTGCCTTTCGTTGACACACTGAGTCCAGGATCTCCTTCTAATTCTAATTTCCCACCTACTAGTTCTCCCGTGTGTACACTTAGGTCTTTAGAGACCTTACCACCTTTTCCACTAGCACTCAATTCTAACTCCCCCCGAAGATCACCTGCACTACTGCCCTTTGCTTTTGATTTGCCAAACAATTTTGGCATCTTTACCCTTACTTTGCCTTCACTGTGCTTCAGCTCTGGACTCGGAACCTCAATATTTTGTGAACTGGTTTGGCAACTAATAGATGGAGGCTGTATGTTTATTCCTCCACTCGCTGAAAGTCCTGATTCAATATTTCCTCCACCTTCTTGGACTTCGAGCTGTGGCAGAGCAATACCAAATTTTGGTACCTTAATTTTTGGAAAAGTTACTGTACCTTCGGGGTATTGAAGGCCACCAGCTGCACTACCCCCTGAAACACTTGCATCAATCTCTGCACCACCTTTCACATTCTGTGTTTTAACATTAGGAGTCTTTAATTTTACGCCTGAGCCTTTCAAATTGATATCTGGACTCTCAATACTAGCAGATGACAAATGTATGTCAGGTGACTTCAGTCCTTCTGACAAAGACCCATCGCCTTTCACTTTTGGTGATTTGATATCTAATTCCACATCAGGAAAATGAAGCTTGCCAAAAAGAGGCTTCTTTACCTTTGTTCCTTTGACATGAATATTGGGTGTGTCCACATCAACATCTACTGCTGGTGTCTCTATGTCAAGATCAGGTTTCTTTGCCTTTCCTTTCACCTTGGGAAGTTTAAATTTACCCCTTTTCCCTTTTACATTGATGTCAATATCAGGGGCATCCAGACTTGCTTCAGTATCTGGGAGACTTACTCCTTTCCCCCCCACACTGAACATGGGTGCCTTAACAGTGGATTCAGGTCCCTCCAATTCTGGGGACTTCATTCCAAACTTAGGACCTTTGAACTTAGGAAATGTGACACCTGTCTTTCCACCTTCCACAGAGATGGATGGTACTTTGATGTTACTTTTCACATTGCCTTCCATTTTGGGAAGTGAAGTATCAATCTCCCCTTTGATTTTAGGACCTTTTACATCAAGGTCAGGAGCTTCGATGTTGATGTTAGATTTGGGAAGGTTAATGTCAAAACCTGGCCCCTGCACATTTGGAGATTTAATGTTCAGTGATGGCATTTTGATTTTAGGCATTTCAACTCCACCTTTCGGAGCTTCAATGTCAACCTCTGGACCTTTGATGTCAATGGCAGGTGTTTTAATGTCTCCTTCAATCTTTGGAACTGACACATCCACGTCACCTTTGACTTTGGAACCTTTGAGATTGATATCAAAACCTGGCATCTTTGGTCCTTTTATCGTTGGTATCTTGACTTTGGGACCTTTGAGTTTTGCATCAGTGCCTTCAATGTCAATTTCTGGAGCTTTAATGTCAATGTCAGGTGCTTTCACATCAATATTGGCTTTGGGAAGGTTTATGTCAACATCTGGACCCTCCACTTTTGGACCTCTAATGTTCAGTGATGGCATTTTGATTTTAGGCATCTCAAATCCACCCACTGGTCCTTCAATATCAACTTCTGGACCTTTTATGTCAACATCAGGTGCCTTGATGTTTCCTTCAAACTTTGGAACTGACACATCCACATCACCTTTGAGTTTTGGACCTTTGAGTTTGAAATCCATATCAGGCATGGAGATTTTTGGTCCTGAAATGGATGGCATGTTGAATTTAGGACCTTTGATCTTGCCACTAGGACTGTCAAACTCAACTTCTGGTCCTTTGATATCCAACTCAGGGGCTTTAATATCAATATCAGCTTTTGGGAGGCTGACATCAATTTCTGGCCCCTCAACATTTGGTCCTTTACCCCCAAAGGATGGCATTTTGAACTTGGGCATTTTAAATCCTCCTTTGTGGCCCTCAATGTCGATATCTGGTCCTTCAATGTCCACCTTGGGAGCTTTTATGTCACCTTCGATCTTTGGAACTGACACATCCGCATCACCTTTTATTCTGGGACCCTTTAGATTAATATCTGGCATTGTGGGTCCTGATATGGAGGGAAGCTTAAATTTGGGTCCTTTAATTTTTCCATCAGGTCCTTCAATGTCAATCTCTGGAGCGTCAAAATCAACCTCAGGTACCTTGACATCGATATTTGCTTTGGGGAGATTGATATCAACATCTGGACCTTCCACTTTTGGGCCTTTGAATCCAAATGTTGGCATTTTAATCTTAGGCATCTCAAATCCACCTTTTGGACCTTCAATATCACATTCTGGACCTCTGATGTCAATATCAGGTGTTTTTACGTCGCCCTCTATCTTTGGAACTGACAAATCCACATCACCTTTGAGTTTAGGACTTTTCAGATGGAAATCCACATCTGGCATGGAGAGTTTTGGTCCTGAAATGGATGGCATATTGAATTTAGGTCCTTTGATCTTGCCACTAGGGACTTCAATGTCTACTTCAGGTCCTTTGATATCCAATTCTGGGGCTTTAATATCAACATCAGCTTTTGGGAGGCTGACATCAATTTCTGGTCCTTCAAGTTTTGGACCTTTACCCCCAAAGGATGGCATTTTGAACTTAGGCATTTTAAATCCTCCTTTGTGACCCTCAATGTCGATATCTGGTCCTTCAATGTCCACCTTGGGAGCTTTTATATCACCCTCGATCTTTGGAACTGACACATCCGCATCTCCTTTTATTTTGGGCCCCTTTAGATGAATATCCCAATCTGGCATTGTGGGTCCTGATATGGAGGGAAGCTTAAATTTGGGTCCTTTAATTTTTCCATCAGGTCCTTCAATGTCAATCTCTGGAGCGTCAATGTCAACCTCAGGTACCTTGACATCGATATTTGCTTTGGGGAGATTGATATCAACATCTGGACCTTCCACTTTTGGGCCTTTGAATCCAAATGTTGGCATTTTAATCTTAGGCATCTCAAATCCACCTTTTGGACCTTCAATATCACATTCTGGACCTCTGATGTCAATATCAGGTGTTTTTATGTCTCCCTCTATCTTTGGAACTGACACATCCACATCACCTTTGAGTTTAGGACCTTTCAGATGGAAATCCACATCTGGCATGGAGATTTTTGGTCCTGAAATGGATGGCATGTTGAATTTAGGTCCTTTGATCTTGCCACTAGGGCCTTCAATGTCTACTTCAGGTCCTTTGATATCCAATTCCGGGGCTTTAATATCAACATCAGCTTTTGGGAGGCTGACATCAATTTCTGGCCCTTCAAGTTTTGGACCTTTACCCCCAAAGGATGGCATTTTGAACTTGGGCATTTTAAATCCTCCTTTGTGACCCTCAATGTCGATATCTGGTCCTTCAATGTCCACCTTGGGAGCTTTTATATCACCCTCGATCTTTGGAACTGACACATTGGCATCACCTTTTATTCTGGGCCCCTTTAGATTGATATCCCAATCTGGCATTGTGGGTCCGGATATGGAGGGGAGCTTAAATTTGGGTCCTTTAATTTTTCCATCAGGTCCTTCAATGTCAATCTCTGGAGCGTCAATGTCAACCTCAGGTACCTTGACATCGATATTTGCTTTGGGGAGATTGATATCAACATCTGGGCCTTCCCCTTTTGGGCCCTTGAATCCAAATGATGGCATTTTAATCTTAGGCATCTCAAATCCACCTTTTGGACCTTCAATATCACATTCTGGACCTCTGATATCAATATCAGGTGTTTTTATGTCTCCCTCTATCTTTGGAACAGACAAATCCATATCACCTTTGAGTTTAGGACTTTTCAGATGGAAATCCACATCTGGCATGGAGATTTTTGGTCCTGAAATGGATGGCATGTTGAATTTAGGTCCTTTGATCTTCCCACTAGGGCTTTCAATGTCTACTTCAGGTCCTTTGATATCCAATTCCGGGGCTTTAATATCAACATCAGCTTTTGGGAGGCTGACATCAATTTCTGGCCCTTCAAGTTTTGGACCTTTACCCCCAAAGGATGGCATTTTGAACTTGGGCATTTTAAATCCTCCTTTGTGACCCTCAATGTCGATATCTGGTCCTTCAATGTCCACCTTGGGAGCTTTTATATCACCCTCGATCTTTGGAACTGACACATTGGCATCACCTTTTATTCTGGGCCCCTTTAGATTGATATCCCAATCTGGCATTGTGGGTCCGGATATGGAGGGGAGCTTAAATTTGGGTCCTTTAATTTTTCCATCAGGTCCTTCAATGTCAATCTCTGGAGCGTCAATGTCAACCTCAGGTACCTTGACATCGATATTTGCTTTGGGGAGATTGATATCAACATCTGGGCCTTCCCCTTTTGGGCCCTTGAATCCAAATGATGGCATTTTAATCTTAGGCATCTCAAATCCACCTTTTGGACCTTCAATATCACATTCTGGACCTCTGATATCAATATCAGGTGTTTTTATGTCTCCCTCTATCTTTGGAACAGACAAATCCATATCACCTTTGAGTTTAGGACTTTTCAGATGGAAATCCACATCTGGCATGGAGATTTTTGGTCCTGAAATGGATGGCATGTTGAATTTAGGTCCTTTGATCTTCCCACTAGGGCTTTCAATGTCTACTTCAGGTCCTTTGATATCCAATTCCGGGGCTTTAATATCAACATCAGCTTTTGGGAGGCTGACATCAATTTCTGGCCCTTCAAGTTTTGGACCTTTACCCCCAAAGGATGGCATTTTGAACTTGGGCATTTTAAATCCTCCTTTGTGACCCTCAATGTCGATATCTGGTCCTTCAATGTCCACCTTGGGAGCTTTTATATCACCCTCGATCTTTGGAACTGACACATTGGCATCACCTTTTATTCTGGGCCCCTTTAGATTGATATCCCAATCTGGCATTGTGGGTCCGGATATGGAGGGGAGCTTAAATTTGGGTCCTTTAATTTTTCCATCAGGTCCTTCAATGTCAATCTCTGGAGCGTCAATGTCAACCTCAGGTACCTTGACATCGATATTTGCTTTGGGGAGATTGATATCAACATCTGGGCCTTCCCCTTTTGGGCCCTTGAATCCAAATGATGGCATTTTAATCTTAGGCATCTCAAATCCACCTTTTGGACCTTCAATATCACATTCTGGACCTCTGATATCAATATCAGGTGTTTTTATGTCTCCCTCTATCTTTGGAACAGACAAATCCATATCACCTTTGAGTTTAGGACTTTTCAGATGGAAATCCACATCTGGCATGGAGATTTTTGGTCCTGAAATGGATGGCATGTTGAATTTAGGTCCTTTGATCTTCCCACTAGGGCTTTCAATGTCTACTTCAGGTCCTTTGATATCCAATTCCGGGGCTTTAATATCAACATCAGCTTTTGGGAGGCTGACATCAATTTCTGGCCCTTCAAGTTTTGGACCTTTACCCCCAAAGGATGGCATTTTGAACTTGGGCATTTTAAATCCTCCTTTGTGACCCTCAATGTCGATATCTGGTCCTTCAATGTCCACCTTGGGAGCTTTTATATCACCCTCGATCTTTGGAACTGACACATTGGCATCACCTTTTATTCTGGGCCCCTTTAGATTGATATCCCAATCTGGCATTGTGGGTCCGGATATGGAGGGGAGCTTAAATTTGGGTCCTTTAATTTTTCCATCAGGTCCTTCAATGTCAATCTCTGGAGCGTCAATGTCAACCTCAGGTACCTTGACATCGATATTTGCTTTGGGGAGATTGATATCAACATCTGGGCCTTCCCCTTTTGGGCCCTTGAATCCAAATGATGGCATTTTAATCTTAGGCATCTCAAATCCACCTTTTGGACCTTCAATATCACATTCTGGACCTCTGATATCAATATCAGGTGTTTTTATGTCTCCCTCTATCTTTGGAACAGACAAATCCATATCACCTTTGAGTTTAGGACTTTTCAGATGGAAATCCACATCTGGCATGGAGATTTTTGGTCCTGAAATGGATGGCATGTTGAATTTAGGTCCTTTGATCTTCCCACTAGGGCTTTCAATGTCTACTTCAGGTCCTTTGATATCCAATTCCGGGGCTTTAATATCAACATCAGCTTTTGGGAGGCTGACATCAATTTCTGGCCCTTCAAGTTTTGGACCTTTACCCCCAAAGGATGGCATTTTGAACTTGGGCATTTTAAATCCTCCTTTGTGACCCTCAATGTCGATATCTGGTCCTTCAATGTCCACCTTGGGAGCTTTTATATCACCCTCGATCTTTGGAACTGACACATTGGCATCACCTTTTATTCTGGGCCCCTTTAGATTGATATCCCAATCTGGCATTGTGGGTCCGGATATGGAGGGGAGCTTAAATTTGGGTCCTTTAATTTTTCCATCAGGTCCTTCAATGTCAATCTCTGGAGCGTCAATGTCAACCTCAGGTACCTTGACATCGATATTTGCTTTGGGGAGATTGATATCAACATCTGGGCCTTCCCCTTTTGGGCCCTTGAATCCAAATGATGGCATTTTAATCTTAGGCATCTCAAATCCACCTTTTGGACCTTCAATATCACATTCTGGACCTCTGATATCAATATCAGGTGTTTTTATGTCTCCCTCTATCTTTGGAACAGACAAATCCATATCACCTTTGAGTTTAGGACTTTTCAGATGGAAATCCACATCTGGCATGGAGATTTTTGGTCCTGAAATGGATGGCATGTTGAATTTAGGTCCTTTGATCTTCCCACTAGGGCTTTCAATGTCTACTTCAGGTCCTTTGATATCCAATTCCGGGGCTTTAATATCAACATCAGCTTTTGGGAGGCTGACATCAATTTCTGGCCCTTCAAGTTTTGGACCTTTACCCCCAAAGGATGGCATTTTGAACTTGGGCATTTTAAATCCTCCTTTGTGACCCTCAATGTCGATATCTGGTCCTTCAATGTCCACCTTGGGAGCTTTTATATCACCCTCGATCTTTGGAACTGACACATTGGCATCACCTTTTATTCTGGGCCCCTTTAGATTGATATCCCAATCTGGCATTGTGGGTCCGGATATGGAGGGGAGCTTAAATTTGGGTCCTTTAATTTTTCCATCAGGTCCTTCAATGTCAATCTCTGGAGCGTCAATGTCAACCTCAGGTACCTTGACATCGATATTTGCTTTGGGGAGATTGATATCAACATCTGGGCCTTCCCCTTTTGGGCCCTTGAATCCAAATGATGGCATTTTAATCTTAGGCATCTCAAATCCACCTTTTGGACCTTCAATATCACATTCTGGACCTCTGATATCAATATCAGGTGTTTTTATGTCTCCCTCTATCTTTGGAACAGACAAATCCATATCACCTTTGAGTTTAGGACTTTTCAGATGGAAATCCACATCTGGCATGGAGATTTTTGGTCCTGAAATGGATGGCATGTTGAATTTAGGTCCTTTGATCTTCCCACTAGGGCTTTCAATGTCTACTTCAGGTCCTTTGATATCCAATTCCGGGGCTTTAATATCAACATCAGCTTTTGGGAGGCTGACATCAATTTCTGGCCCTTCAAGTTTTGGACCTTTACCCCCAAAGGATGGCATTTTGAACTTGGGCATTTTAAATCCTCCTTTGTGACCCTCAATGTCGATATCTGGTCCTTCAATGTCCACCTTGGGAGCTTTTATATCACCCTCGATCTTTGGAACTGACACATTGGCATCACCTTTTATTCTGGGCCCCTTTAGATTGATATCCCAATCTGGCATTGTGGGTCCGGATATGGAGGGGAGCTTAAATTTGGGTCCTTTAATTTTTCCATCAGGTCCTTCAATGTCAATCTCTGGAGCATCAATGTCAACCTCAGGTACTTTAACATCAATATTTGCTTTGGGGAGATTGATATCAACATCTGGGCCTTCCACTTTTGGACCTTTGAATCCAAATGTTGGCATTTTAATCTTAGGCATTTCAAATCCACCTTTTGGACCTTCAATATCACATTCTGGACCTCTGATGTCAATATCAGGTGTTTTTATGTCTCCCTCCATCTTTGGAACTGACACATCCACATCACCTTTGAGTTTAGGACCTTTCAGATGGAAATCCACATCTGGCATGGAGATTTTCTGACCTGAAATGGATGGCATGTTGAATTTCGGTCCTTTGATCTTGCCACTAGGACTCTCAAATTCAACTTCTGGTCCTTTGACGTCCAATTCAGGGCCTTCAATGTCAATATTAGTTTTAGGGAGGCTGACATCGAGTTCAGGGCCTTCAACATTTGGACTCTTCATTCCAAAGGATGGCATTTTGAACTTAGGCATTTTAAATCCACCTTTGTGACCCTCAATGTCAACATCTGCGCCTTCAAGGTCAATCTTTGGACCCTTTATGTCACCCTCGATCTTTGGAACTGACACATCAACATCTCCCTTGATTTTGGGCCCTTTCAGATTAATATCCCAATCTGGCAATTTTGGTCCTGATATTGATGGCAGTTTGATTTTGGGTCCTTTCAATTTTGCATCAGGACCCTCAACATCTAGTTCTGGCCCTTTAATGTCAAATTCAGGTCCCTTTACATCAATGTTTGCTTTTGGGAGGTTGATGTCAACATCTGGACCATCAAGATTGGGACCCTTGAAGCCAAATGATGGCATTTTGATTTTAGGCATCTCAAATCCACCACTCTCAATTTCAGCCTGAGGACATTTGATGTCAATCTCAGGTGTTTTTATGTCTCCTTCTATCTTTGGAATTGACGCATCAACGTCGCCTTTGAGTTTGGGACCTTTCAGATGGAAATCCACATCTGGCATAGAGATCTTTGGTCCTGAGATAGTTGGCATTTTGAATTTTGGTCCTTTGATCTTTCCACTGGGACTCTCCAGGTCAACCTCTGGAACCTCAATGTCTGCTGTTGGAGTTTCTATGTTTCCCTCAATCTTTGGACCTTTTACATTCACATCTCCCTTCAGTTTTGGTCCTTTCAGATTGATTTCCCAGTCTGGCATCTTGGGAGCCGAAATGGATGGCAACTTTATTTTGGGTCCTTTCAATCTTGCGTCAGGGCCTTCAACATCAATACTATGCCCATCCATATCAATTTCAGGTCCCTGGACCTTAATGTCAGCTTTTGGAAGATTAATATCAACTTCAGGACTCTCGAGTTTGGGTCCCTTAATGCCAAAAGATGGCATCTTTATTTTTGGCATTTCTATCCCCCCCCCTTGTAGTCCTTCAGTTTCAGGCTCTGGAAGTTTGATGTCAACTTCAGGTGCTTTTATGTCCCCTTTAATCTTTGGAACTGTCACATCCACATCACCTTTAATCTTGGGACCTTTCAAGTTGAAATCCACATCTGGTAAGGAAAGTTTTGGTCCTGAAATACTTGGCATTTTGAGTTTTGTTCCTTTGACTTTGCCTTCAGGACTCTCAATTTTAACATCTGGACCCTCAATGTCAGCATCAATGTCAGGAGTTTTTATATTCATGCCCACTTTGGAAATATTTAGATCAACATCTGGCATTTCAGCTTTTGGTCCTTTGAACCCAAACTTTGGCATCTTGAATTTAGATCCTTTGGTTTTAGGACCAGACAATCCCAGATCAACATCAAGACCTTCAGAGCTACCGGTTTTTCCCTTGATGCTGATATCCCCTTGTCCCAATTTCACGTCAGGTTCTGGTGCTTTTACTTTTGGACCCTTAAATCCAAACTTTGGCATTTTAAATTTTGTTTTCTTTGTCCCAATTTCAGGAGCTTCAACTGTTACTTCTGGGCCTTCAAGTTGAGCTTTAGGCAGTTGAACATCCCCTTTCAAATCACCCTTTAGCTTTGGTCCCTTCAGGTTGATATTGACATCTGGCAATGATATTTTCGGTCCAGATATTGTTGGTAACTTAATGTCCGGACCAGAAAATTCTCCCCCTGGAGATTCCAAGTCAACATTAGGACCTTTGATCTTCAGCTCAGGTGTTTTTATGTCTCCCTCAATCTTTGGAACTGACACATCCACATCACCTTTGAGTTTTGGGCCTTTCAGTTTGAAATCCACATCTGGAATGGAAATTTTTGGTCCTGAAATTGTTGGCATGTTGAATTTGGGTCCTTTGAGTTTTGCGTTCGGCCCTTCAATGTCTAACTCCGGTGCTTTGACGTCAATGTCGGGTGCTTTCATGTCAATGTTGGCTTTGGGAAGATTTAGATCAGCATCTGGGCCTTCTACTTTTGGACCCTTCAACCCAAATGATGGTGTTTTAATTTTTGGCATCTCAAATCCCCCTGTAGGCCCCTCAATGTCAACCTTTGGACCTTTTATGTTCATATCAGGTGTTTTGATATCTCCTTCTATCTTAGGAGCTGACACATCCACATCACCTTTGAGTTTTGGACCTTTGAGTTTGAAATCCACATCAGGCATTGAGATTTTCGGTCCTGAAATTGTTGGCATGTTGAATTTGGGTCCTTTGAGCTTTGCATCCGGTCCTTCAATGTTGACGTCTGGTGCTTTGATGTCAATGTCAGGTGCTGTCACATCAATGTTGGCTTTGGGAAGGCTTACATCAACATCTGGGCCTTCTACCTTTGGACCCTTTATGCCAAATGATGGGATTTTGAACTTTGGCATTTTGAATCCTCCTTTAGGGCCTTCAATGTCAACATCTGGTCCCTCAATGTCCACCTCAGGAGCTTTTATGTCTCCCTCAATCTTTGGAAGTGAAACATCCATGTTTCCCTCAACTTTAGGACCTTTTAATTTGATGTCAAAATCTGGCATTTTGGGTCCTTTTAGTGTTGGCATCTTCATTTTTGGTCCTTTGATTTTTCCATCAGGGCCTTCAATGTCAATCTCTGAAGCTTTAATGTCAACCTCAGGTGCTTTCACGTCAATGTTTGCTTTAGGAATGTTTATATCAACATCTGGTCCCTCCACCTTTGGGCCTTTTATGTTAAATGAAGGTATTTTTATGTCTCCTTCTATCTTAGGAGCTGACACATCCACATCACTTTTGAGTTTGGGTCCTTGGACATTCACATCCACATGTGGCACTGAGATTTTCGGTCCTGATATGTTGAATTTTGATCCTGCAATATTACCACTAGGACTCTCTATGTCAACTCTTTGCCCCTTAATTTCAACTTCAGGAGCTTTCATATCAGTGTCAGCTTTTGGAAGATCAACTTCCAGCCCTTCCAGTTTTGGACTTTTTATTCCAAATGATGGGATTTTAAATTTAGGCATTTTAAAACCTCCCACATAACCCTCAGTGTCAACATCTGGACCTTCAACATGCACTTCAGATGCTTTTATGTCTCCTTCTATCTTTGGCATTGACAAATCTCCTTTAACATTTGCACCTTTAAGTTTGATATCCACATCTGGCATCTTGAGTTGTGCTTCAGGACCTTCAATATCAGCTCCTGGAATTTTGACCTCAAATCCACCTTGAGGTTTTTCAATTTCCATTTTTGGTCCCTTGAAGTGAACCTCAGATTTTTTTGTGTGACCCTCAATCTTTGGAATTGAGACATCCTCTTTTAGCTTGGATCCTTTTAGATTGACATCACATTCTGGCATTGTGGTTCCTTTTTTAGATGACATCTTGAATTTCAGTCCTGTTTTTACATCAGCACCCCCACCATCACTGTCTGGTACTTTAATGTCAACTTTAGGTGTTTTAATGTCAATGTCAGGTTTGGTTACTTTTATTTTTCCATCGCCACTTTCGACAACACCTTGTTTGATGTCTACTCTGGGTGTCTTTATTTCTCCCCCAGTCTTTGTCACTGTTACATCAAGGCTTCCCTCTGTCTTCGAACCCTTCAGGTTTACATCTGGCCCAGGTAAAGATGAAATTTGAAACCTAGACACCTCCATTTTGTATTTGCTATCACTTTTTGGCACTTTGGTTTGAATGCTAGAGTCTATTTCCGGTGCTGTGAAGTCACTGTCAGCTGTGTCTGTTCCAGATGCTTTTATTCTTCCTTTTGTGCTTGGCAAGTTGACATCAACCTTACCTTTCAACTTTGAACTTGTGAGGTTAACATCCACACCTGTCACTGAAATGTTGCCTTGCCCTGAGGAATATCCTGAGGCAATATTGCCTAATGATGCTGCTGACACACCTAAATTGGTGTCAGTGTTTCCCTCCTGTGTTTTATCTGTAGAAGGCAAAATCTGCATGCCTTTTCCTGGAAAAGACAGACTAATAGACCCTCCATTTTCCTCAGCTGAGGCTAGCTCTGCACCTCCCAACACTCCTACTGTTATATGCCTACTCCCAGTGTTTGTGCTGTCTTTTAATTTCATGCTTGTTTCTGGCACCTGAATGCTTCCATCTCCTTGCTCCCCACTCCCTCTTGAGATCTCAATGCCTCCCTGGCTACCACCTGTTATTCCCAAGTTCGGCCCTTTAAATCTGAGCCCTTTACCTCTTTCTACATCTGCCTCTTTTGTAATTGTTGTGATCTTTACTCCCCCACTGCCCCAGTGTGTCTCTGTGGAGCTAACATGTGGCCCAGTGTAAGAGACATTGCTTGATTCAAAAACTCCCTCCTCTGATCCCACTTTACCTGAAGGGCTGCCATGTGAGATTCTGATACGAGGAGATCCATCTCCAGATTCGTGCCTAACCCCCTTGAACTCTGGGCTTGAAAGTTCAAGTTGCTCACTTATGCCACTTGGCATATCCACAGTGTAGGTAGTGATGCGTCGGGTGATGGTCGTAATTGTGCTGCCATCGCTGCTTGTGCTGCTGTGCCGCTCTGTGCGAACATCTACTCCCTCTGCAAGGTCTTCAGACTTCAGCCTTGGTTTGATCTTTTTTGTGTAGATTCTCTTATAGTCCTCATCATCCCCACTCTTGATAGAAAAAAATAAGAAGGCATACGACATGGAAATGTTATTATACCATGTATGTTGTTCTGTTTCCCACAAACAAGTTAAACATCATACAAATTATTAAATACTTACAAGGATGATGTCTGGACTGGAACCTCCAAACCGGGTCTTCCCTTCCCATGTCAGTGTACCCATTGGTGAACGACATGGTGTGCTCAAGGGCGAGCAGCAAGGGGATTTGTCTCCTTTGTTTTGTAGTTTCAGTCCAACTTTGTGACGGTTCAGTGTCTTCAGTAGGTCAGCTGTTTCTTCTGAGCTCATGTTATCAAAGTAGATAGTGGCACCTACAATCTGGTCACCTATGAATTGTGGAGACAGCAGCAAAAAAAAAAGAAATTCCTCTTTTAAGAATACTTAGGATTGGTCAACACGGGTGAAACAAATCTTACTTGATGAAAGACTCTGACATGGAGAAAGAAATTAATTTACTACCTTCATATACTTTTCCAGACCGTGCAGCGGGGGATTCTCCTTTCACCTCCTTAACAAAGATCTCTCCTCCACTTGTCTGTTCAATGGTCAGGCCAGTTTTGTCTGGACCCTCCCAGTCTGGAAAGAGCACTTCCCTGGTTTCTTCCTCTTCAGACATCTGTCAACATAACCATTCAAATAATAGGTTCATGAGAAAAAAACAAAAGCAGAATTACAAGGAAAATATAGAAATTACAAGGAATTCATTGTGACCTAAAAAACTAATAAAAATACCTTGTTTTTTGTTTTGCTCTGTTTAACCCCTTGTGTGATGGAAACTGCCTGTTTTCCTGTTTTCCTACATAAATAAAACAGAATGATGATGATGATTATTAAGTCAAAATCATGACATGCAACAAAATAACATCACATGTTCACAAAGTAGAGACAGCCTTAAGGCAGTTTCTGACCCAATTTGTAGGACCCATTGGTGAACACTAGATGGTGTTAAAACCTTGTCATACAATACAGTCTCAACCTCTGCAAAACACCAAGCCATTCTCTCCTGGCCCACGTGTGATTTGTTTTGGAAATTTGGTTGGAGTCAAACTGCACCCTGCCTTTAGGAAAGCAGCCTGTTCCTATACCCACACCCCTGCTCAATGTCAATAAAGAGAACAATGATGGTTAAAGCTACCCTGCTTTAGGAAAACACACAACAAGGTGCAGACGTACATATTAACACATACTTCACATCAACATGTTACCACTCGCCCACATATACATCGACAAAACTATTTTATTCTTATACACACAATGCACACCAAACTTCTAATCACATTCACAAATTACAGCTATATATCAGTTTCAGTCTAGGTATCAATATAAATGTGTTGTAAATGTATTCATTACTATCACTGCATCACAAAGTTTAACATATTTAAGGTACATACAAAAGCACATGTCGTATTATGTACTGGGTGTGGTCATTAGTCTTGACTAGCTATTGCTGGCTATGAAACACAATATTGTTCATTATGTCTCTATTTAGCCAGCAATGGTTTGCATGTTCTTACATTTCAATCATTTGGCTCACATTTACACACACCTACACACACGCACGCATCAGGAGCATTGACTGGTTTAATGCATGAATTAATTGTCCAGCGGACCCACTGACAGAGAATCTAGATCATTAGTAGTGTTTGAAAACAAGATTGTTGTTGTAAACAAAGGTAAGGTCATTCAGTGTTCTGTGTTTTCATTGTTTGAGCATCTGACTTGATCATACCAACAGCAGCTGGTCAATATTTCACAACACTGAAACTTTTTTGCTGAATCGTATTGCACTGAAGCACAAATAAAGGCTGTATCACCAAAGTCATTTCAGTGAGACTCATTCTGCTGTTGCCTAGTGTGGCTCACCCCGTCAAAGTGTGTAGCAGTTGAATGGCTTTCAGCAAATTGTCTGTTTGCCTGTAATCAGCCAATACAAATGGCAAAAGACTATCCACTATCCATAACACAAAAGAAACAGGATGTGAGTCATGGTGGTGAATGGTTGCTTTTGTTTTTATAGGATGGTTTTGACAACCACAGACTAACTAGGAAAGGCACAGCCACTACCTAGTGACATGTCAATAGAGAACAAATTGGAGGAAGGATGCATGAGTTTGCATGTGGTCAGAAATACCAATTTCTTCAGAAACATAACTCAGTAAAAAATTCTTAATAATGTTTATTTGGGCTACGTTCTCACTGTTATCTTATAGAATATTGTCTATCCAGTAAATAATAACTTAAAAGTGCACAAACATTTTTCCATATTATTTTGCACCACTATATATATATATAATAAAAATCCCCTCCCCACTCAGTGAAGTTGCCACACTGTTCTGCAAGATAACAAGTGGCAAGGAGAGGAACATGAGACAAAGATAATGAACAGCTGTTTCAAAAGGGTCTGTATCATGCATCAGACACTTGACACAACTGCTATCTGCCACTCTCCACACATGCAACGTACAGTATTTGATTTTTTTTTTAATGAGAAGTTTATAAAAAGATGTTATGGCTAGTTTGTTGGCATGTCAAAAAATACTGGTGGAGACCCAGATAAATTGTGCATTTTGAGCAGATATTTGGGCTATACTTCAAAATGTTTCGTTCTGTTCAACACCCAAACTGCCTGTCTAGACTTCTGTGTCAATAAAAATTATGAACCTAAACTTAACAAAGCAAATTAAAAAAAAACAAACGCTGGGTCTGTGAGAAAACATTACAGACACTCTGAATACCAAAAGATATGTAAACTGTTTCCCTAGTTTTTGGATTCTGTCCAAGGACACAACACGCAAAACACCAATTAACACAAGTCAATAAATAGACTGGTCCTGCATAGCTGGGAACACTGGAAAATGTCTGCAATGCTTTGAGGTAATATTAAAGCCTCTCTAAAATAGCTTTTCACAGACTCCTGGGACAGAATAAGAAGGGTCGGGGCCACAATCACTGATAGGGATGGTGTTTATGCCAAAGTTGATGCCAATCACTTACAGGCATCCACAACCTGACCCTCTTCTCCTCTCTCTACCTGTTTCCTCCTCTCTCTTTATTAATATTATTTTGTCTGTCAAGACAAAGACTTGAATCTTCAAACCAACCAATCAAAACCTCAAGCTTAAAATTTGTTTCATTATTTGCATCAAATACAACTGAAGTGTGTGAGTATGGAGTGGACAAATAAGGCAGTTGGCAGTGACAGAGATCCAGCTTTATCCAATTAATATATATCAAATTCTGTTCAGGTCAGCTCACACTGCCAATTATAGTGTCTTAACAAGGCCCCTCTGATCCCTCCCTGAGAGTATCTGGATTGAATCAAAAGAATTTTTGTTTTCCCCTATGGGTCACAGTGTGGCTCAGTTTATACATACACCTCCTTGCCACTTTCATTGTCAATGTAAACAGACAAAAATAACTGAAAAACTGTTGATGAATGATCTGACTGAATGATCTTGGTTGCCTCACGTTTTTGTTCTTGCACATGCCTATGAGGCATTATCAATATTACAAAGAAATATTAACTAGCATATGAGGCGATGGCGGTGAAGATGAAACACTTTGACTCTCACACTAGGCACATATTGTTACATTTTTATAAGAAAAAAACAATTCACAGAGACAAAGTGAAGGCAACTCCCATGTGTTCTCAAAGTTTCCCCAAGAGAGAGAGAAAACAGTTTTCTAATTCACAATCTCAGGACACAACTTATACCTTCTCTCTTTTTCTTTGTTTCCCCTCCCTAGTCATCTGTCTATTTTCATCTATTATCACCTTTACATTTTTAAATCTCTTTTTCTTGTGCATTTTGCCCTTGTTCTGTGGATCTCGGTTAGAGTGCACTATTTGGGCCATCCTTGTTCTCACAGCTTTGACATATTTCTGGTAGCAAGCTGCAGGGAGGAGTTGAGGCTCGCAGCAAATAGGCGGGAAGGAAGGAACTTAGTGAGAGGGAGGGTGATGGAAAGAAGAGGAAATGGTTAAAAAAAAATGAAAGCGAATATTTGTGAAAGTGCTCTGTGGAATGTTAACCAAGCTAACAGTGAAGAGGGGGCAAAAGAAAACATGCAGAAATGAAAATTTTGCGATACTGGTAAAGAGTCTCCTCAGAGATTTACTATGCTTAAACATCTGGAGGGAAGTCTTCATTTACTTGTTCATTCTTCAGTAAACTCAAGCGTTGAATCCCCATCTGTAGATAAGCTTTGAATATGCCTTCACAAGCACAAATTATGTTGGAAATGGAGAAAACATGGATACAAATAATGATCCAAAAAGATCATATGATTAAATATGGATTGTGTAAACAGATGCTAAATAAGCAAGCCCCTGTTCTTGTGATCATAAGACAGGCAGTCTGTGACTCAAAGTGATCAGGCAGTATGACAATCAACCAGTCCTCTATCCTTCCCTTTACTTCTCAGTTTTTAATGTCTGGCATCACATGTCCTTAAATTTCATTAGTTAGCATATTTGAAGGACACACAAAATAAGATCTTAGCAAAAAGCCTTGAAGAAACCATAGAAGTGGGGAGAAAATTAGGGGAAAGGGAGGTAGTCTGTATATCATATTATATTAAGGCCTAGTATGTGTGATGAGCAAGGGATATCATGAGGACAGTCAGCCAGACAAAAGCTTATGTTCACTAGAATACAACCACAGAGCCTTTCTGGATACGCCTCTCTTGTGGCTTGTTATTGGCCTACAGACGCTGCATATGGTCTATGCTTATGCCTTTTCATCAGGCTTTTCCCTCCACTTGAAGGGAACAAACCGTCCAAAGATGCCAACTATGAACAGTTAAAACAGCGTGAGCTTGGCATGCTTTTGGCAAGGTTGTTTCATAAGAAGGGGAAAGGGTTTCGAGCGGAACAGGTGGTCGCTGGGGGAGGAAGGAGGGGTGCAAGAGGAGGCCCAGGGAGCAGAAGCAGCCAAGTGTCAGGTTTCCACAAGGCAGGCCTTTCACAGCTGAATGACAGTGGCATGACCTTCCAGGTTCAAAGGAGGCTTTGCAACAAACATTCCAACAGTGGTTTGGCCACATAGTACAACACTGTTCTAAAGTGTCACTGACTGGCAGAGAGAAAGTAACTTTTCTTTACAACTTGTCAAGGGACACTTACCTCGGCTTGCTCAAGCAGTCCCAAGGGCTTCAGTCTTATACTGTAATTCTTCTTTCTTGACTTCTGTAGACAAAAACAGCAAGAAGATTGGGCTTTATTCAATACATTTTTAAAGTATATATATTATATAGGCAATACAAAAGAACCATATAATGAATTTGTCATGCTGCTCTCCTAGGAAATAATGTTTCAGCCGTATGTTTGACATATAAATATAGTCTTCACATACAGTAACTGTTGCATCAAGCGATTCGTCTCATGACAGCCACATAAGTGATGTTACAGTTGAGATTTACTTGTGGTATTTCACTATACATTTTCAATGCCCCCCTCCCCCCCCCCCCC